>BMAV01023935.1:102812-120341 GCA_019973955.1 Trichonephila inaurata madagascariensis | reverse complement strand
AAGATCGAAACTTAAGGGTGCGCGTTATACGCCGGGTATAAAAACGATAGCTTTAAAGATAACAAAAGAGATGAGCATTAAAAAAGTTTACTTCTATATGTATCGAAATACCGTTTGTTTTAAAGAAACGAGAGAGACTTACATTATGAACTAAAAGAGTTATAGTTCTAGAAGTATACTATTTTTTTAAAAGTCTGGAATAATACCTCGAATGAATTATTTCAAAACATAAGAGCAATGTATACTAATATTTCAGATTTCTTCGTTAAAAAGGGGGTGCGCGTTATACGGGGAATACACCTAAACATTAAAAACATCAGCTTAAAAGTATAGGTGAGCGTTATACACCGGTGCGCGTTATACGCCGGATTTTACGGTTTATATATATATATATTAAAATATAATTTGATACATATTTTCATATATGTTATAATTTGTTTTTAATAATACATGCAATTTTCGAGACATTAATGTTTGAATAATAACTGTTAACGAATCAAAATCCGTTACTTAAACGCCGTTTTGTCCTTTAATTTTTTAATTTATTGAGGTACATTTGGTCTATTTCAAACTATTAATTTTAATTTTTAACACCAAATTTACATCTTAATTTGCCATTAGAATCATTAAAACCCATGAACCAATCATTCGTGAATTTATTTTTAACGTTTCTCATACTCTCTCTATCTCTGCAGTATCTATCTCTTTAATTTTTTAAAAATTGTTCAAACTCTCTCAATAGATTCTGATTTGAGATATCATCTGATTTGAAGAACGTTAATGTGAAAACAACCCAAGATAATTTTGATGAATGAGCTTTAGAAAAGGCTTGCAAATTGAAGATTTAATGAAAGTGTTTTAGGAAGTCAACATTCAGAGGAAAATAGAAATATATGAACGCTATAATTATGCAAATGGTATTAATTGATGTAAGCATTTTATTTATTGCTTTAAGATATTTGTATAATATTTATAGAGTAAATGTAATTTTTAAAGTTGTGATATGATTTCAAGGACATTCTTTAAGCATTTTTTTTCATCAATATTATTAATGATGCGAACCTTTCGAAGAATGCATTTATTCTTTCATTTTTTATTTATATTTGATAATATAATCTAATACAGTTATCCATATCTACACAATTTTACAAAACGGTAAAAAAAAATTTACATGTTTCAAAGGAAAAAATATTTTATTATAAAAACCATTTATTTGTTTTAATAGAAATCTTTTTTTTTACACAATATTTTAATTAATATGTATTGGGTGTTTTAATGTTGCTTAACATTTCTGTTGAAATTTTTGGCTTTGTATGTTTTTAACTTCCAGACTATTCGTTCATGTTACATTAGAAATTTTACAAATGTGTCTTAAAATCTGATAAATTTTAGTTACTTTTCAAAACTTCGTAAAGCATGAAAAGAACAAAATTTAAGTCATTATTTTTTTTAAAATTGAACCAATGGGAAGATTAAATGTTCTTGTGAACTAAAAGGGAATAATTAAAAATAAAATTTGCTTGTATGCTAATTTTTCTTAAAATTTTTGACGAATAAGACTAGAATTCTCAAATAAAATTAAGGAAGAATTTAAAACCTTATCAGTGAAATGTTTGTTTTCTTTTAGAAGAAATGTTTCAATTAATTGCGAAACAAATATGTCCAGAATATTGTTAAAAATGGGAAAGAAAGTAAACTCACCAATTATCGTTTCACTTATCTAGACTTTTATATGCTTATATTTAAAAATTGCAGTGTATACAAATGTTTTTGGACTAATAATACATTTTCATTGGAGAAGCGTGCTTCAATTGTTCTATAAAACAGTTTAATATATTAGAATGATTTTAAAACGTAATTTATTGGCAAGATGATATTAAGCAGTTGAACGTATTATCAGACTTTAAAGAATACAATTTTTATATATATGAGCTTTGTTACATTTTTTATTTTAGGAATTTCAGTTTTGGAATATAATGAAGATAATTTTATTATTTTTTTCCGTTTAAAACTGAAATCATGAGATAATCTTATTTTTTTCCTTGTTAGATGTCCTAGTTATAATTTATAACACGCAATCATTAATAAGCATTGAAATAAATTATAATGCTATATGAATAAAATATAATGGTATAATATTAAAGTATGGTAAAAATACTATGATATTGAATTAAAATTGGATCCTTACTAACTTTCACGTTGTTATTCAGCTATTTTATTATTATATCCTTCAGTACAAGGAAATAGCCAACTAGGTAGCGTAGTTGGTTTGTCGCTAGCCTTCTGCACCCAAGGTTGCTAGTTCGACTCCGTCCCAAGTCGGTAGATTTTAATGATGCAGAAAATCGACAGCGGCTATGTCGTATGATTATGTGGCATATAAAAAAATCCCTTGGGGCACCAGTTTAGCTTGGTTACCCTCGGCAAAAACAAATTCCTACGTTAATTTCGCCCCATCAGAGCTCAAGTGCCTCCCTCTGGTGAGGAAACGGGGCTTCAAAATTACTTGAGGCAATTGGTATCGCCTATATGGTGCCGAAATAAAAAAAAAGTGATACCAGCTCCTGGGGAATGAACTAGGTCTGCGAAGGTAAAAAATACCAATACGCAGCCCCATAAGAGAAAAAAAGTATAGTGAAATATATAAAATAAAATTTTTAACTAAATAATTAATTCTTGCACGATTATTTCTTGATAATTAATAATAACTATATAAGAGAAAGAATTTAATATCATTAGTACTAATTATTTATATATTGATTGATGTGTTATAAATATTATCTATAGTGATTTGAGTAATTGTATCGGATCATATTATATAATCGAAACAATTAGAAAGAAAGCTCACTTTTATTACCATAACACTGAATATTTCTTTCAAAACAAATTCATATTATCTTTTTTCCGTAAATGATCGGTCCTTACATCATGTGCAATGTTATATTTTGTTAAGATTAAAGGCTTTGAAAGTAAAGGCATAAAATCGCTAATGCATTTATTTCATGTAATTTTAAGATTATATACTGCAGAAGAATGAATGACTTCAGGAATCATAAAGAATATTTAAGAAATCAGAATAAAAACTGTACTGTAAGGAAACTTAAATGGTCAAAATAATTTACATTTTTTTTTTTTTTTATTTACTGTAAAGGGAACAGAGAGATATTTAATAAGCAACTTTAATTATTATTTAAGCCATCTCTTTTTCTCTTAAGTAAACTCTTAAATTGAAAAATTTCATGACTGATGATGTCAATTTTTTTTTCGGCTTAAGCCCAATTAAAAGTTCTAAAAAATTATAAATTTTCCGAAGTATGTTGTTGGCTAGTAAAATAAATTCCAAAACTACATAACAATGCTTCTTTGTGAACTTATTTCAAAATCAAAGATTATTTTAGAAAATTTGAAATTTTTTCAAAAATTATAACATAAAAATAATTTGCCTTCATTTTCGAATTAAATACACAAAAGAGTTTTAGACATTTATTTATTTCAGTTATATGTTTAATAATTTGTTAGTGATTACAATATTTCACACGTACGCGCGCGTACATACACACACAAACACTAGCAAGCATGCACACACACATACAAATACATTTCTAAATTTACTCAAAAAAACGTCACTAAGTTTTTATTACGAATTCCCTCTTAAATGCTCTGAGTTTTTTGCAGATACAAGATAGCTTAGAAAGTTTGGCATTCTCTACATTTGCAAAGTTTTTCACTTTTTTCAAGATAAATTGCTTACATCATTAATTGAACTTTTTTTCCTGTCGAACATAAATAAAGCGAATAAACTAGTAATCAGTAATGACAAATCAACAGCTGTGGCATTTTATGAATTCTTAAGTGTATCTTCCAGTTTAAGATAAAAAATATATATAGAGATATATTTTGTAATTTTGATTCAATATAACATTTTCTCACTTACATAAATATGAAATTTTTTAATGCAATGATTTTTGTGTGTGTGTGTGACGTGAGAGAAAAGTATAATTATTCCCGTTTCAGGTAAATGGGTATCATGTTTACAATTTCCTTTTTTTATTTTTAAAATTTGGTTTAATTGTATTTAATAAAGGTCATTATTAGGTAGTAATTCCATATAAAAAAAAAATTCAAATGTCTTGCAAAATGTTTGTAAAATTTAAATTTTTAAAGTTTTTTTTAACGTTTTTTTTTTTTTAAATAATCCAAAATGCTTTTTTAAATATGTATATTTTCTTTCAATTTTTTTCAAAGTACCTTATAACATACTGCATTAAAATGTACATGGGCTTTTTTATGCCGTTGCTCATTATTTTTATATTAATTTTTTCGTTGTGAAACATACAAAAATTCTGAAAAAAGCAATAGTTTTAAATTTGAAATTTTTGAAAACAATTACCACATACTTTAGAGATCATCCTATGCACAGTTTTGCAAAACATACATCTTAGAACATTTGTAAAAAATTTCATATCCCTGCTTCAATTATCAAAAAAAAAAAAAAAAAAAACCTGAGGGATTTGAATGATAGAATATGATCAAAGATTCATCATGGATAAATATCATTTTGAAGTTTTCATTCCATGAATAGCATGATATAAAACGAATAGTCTGAAACTTTTATGAAATGTTAATTAGCTTATATTTAAAAGTGCTTATCATAAGAAACTAAAAAAAATGTAGAACAATTAAACTTTATACTGACATAATGAATATATAGAAGAAAACAAATGAAATATCAATATTTTATAAAACGTTTTACAACTTGAATAATGCAGAACATGTACAAAAGATATTTGTGTCTTTATTTTTTTTTATTTCGTGATTTTAAATGTCTTCGTATGTTAAATATTGAACACGAATGGAAGCAAAATCCGATAACTATTTATTGTTAAACTATATCAAAATCGAAGAATTGTATCTGTCCTTTTGCTTAAATAAATATCTTAAAATATTTTAATAAAAATTATGTTGTATTTCACATACATGGGATATATATATATATATATATATATATATATCATCGGAAACAAATACATAAAAATGGGAGAGTTTTGCAATTCTAGCGAATTCTACTTTTAAATATCAGAGTTATTAAAATGAGATTTAATATTTGTACTTTGGGAGAATAAATTTTGAAGTTTTAATTTCGTTCACAATAATATCATAAAAAAACGCCCAACTTTTAAACCTTGAACAAATCCATTTGCTCTTCAATAAACAATACACAAACTAGAATTTTTGTATGAATTGCACAATTCTTTATTGAAAAGATTTGTTACTGCATATGTAATTCTACATATGCTAGTTTCATTGGCAAGTGGTAGAAAAATAATTATAATTAATTTTTTTTTATCAGGCATTTTTCTAGATGATCTGAAAAATGAGCGTGGTAGTTTGTTTAGTCTGCTCTCCAGCATCAAAAATTGTTCCATAACTTAATAAAAAAATACAGGTGACGCCTTAACATTTTGCAGGCATGTTTGTAATGATTTGAGGTATCTCATAATCCAATAAAAAATATTAGTAGTTTGATGATTTTTTTTGGGTACCATATCCTCTTAAAAATTATAATGAACAAAATAGTACAACACTTTGGATAAAATATTGCAGTGCTTCAGATCTTCATTTATCTACCTGTGTGTTTTAATGTATTTCTCCAAAATGTTCAACTTCAATCTAAATATTTCATTTTTAGAACTAATTTTTAATACTAAAGAGGATTTTATTCTTCAATGTTGATCATCAGTTTTTATTGAAAACTGTTTCTATTTGATATATTCCTCCAACTAGCCTTAGCAATTTAAAGCGAAAGCTAAAATATCATTAAGCGTCTAAAAATGAGACCTTATATTGAATCAGGCTTGAAAATAAATTTTAGGAAGCAGAGAATAGATATATTAATTTTTTTTTTGGAATAAGTTGATAAACTATCTAAAGAAAGATACATGGAAACTTAGTATTGCAAATATTTGCCAGAAGTGATTCTAAAATAAACTCTTCAACAAACTTAAAATATCGCCAGAATTGATATGCCAGCTATATTTTATTTCAATCGAAATAGAAATTAAATCCAATTTAACTGTACGTATTTAAAGATTTTTTTGCGGATTTCAATATTTTTTCTTAAGCAGTATATTATCATTAAAACCTTATGTGTACGATATTTTAATTCTTTCAGAAAATAATATACTATACTGTTCTACGAAATTGAATTTCTATCATGTAAATGTTATTGTTACATTATGTAAGGACATCATGTGCACTTATGTACTCACATTACAATAAGACGCACATGTCAGTTTACATTTCGGCAGAAATGATAGTTAATGAAACGAGAGGATTAAAACCATGACCCACATACAGTCTGTCTCCTTTTAAACAGAAGAGTTACAGAAACTGTAAGAATTAATAAACGGCGAGACCCCAATGTGTTGATAACATTAACTCGCTGAACATTGTTTGGACATCAGGCTTAATGTAAGGAGGTTGAGTTCATTTCTTTAATTAAATACTGTCTTCTCGACAGAAGTTTCCTTCAGCATTATTCAGCATCACTGTTTCTCTTCTGAAGATAAAAGATTCTAAGAACCAAATTCTCTTGGAAGGTATGGAATATTATTAAGAAATGGCAAATTGTATAGTTAATCTGAATTGTTCAGTGAACACAGTGCTTTTATAAAGGGCATGGAAATAACATTAACAAGCACTGTGTTTTTTAATATTTTTAAGGAATCAAAATTGAAATATAAGGAATTTTTTTAATCATACTATATTAAACTTTGCTTGAAATCAACAATATTGTGTTTTCTTTATTTATTGTCATATTTTTACTAATACAGCAACAACAACAAAGAGAACATGCAAAAATTATTGCTTAAAATTTGAAAATTATATATATTTTTCTATTATATATATATACTATATATCTATCTATTTATCTACCTATCTATCTATATCTATCTATCCATCTATATATCTATCTATCTATCTATATCTATATATATATATATATATATATATATATATATTCTCAGTAATTTTATACTTAACAAAATATCTATTATGCTATTAAGACTTATTATTTCTAATGCTCTGAGGCGGAATTTTATCATATTATTATAAACTGCTGGACAACTGATGACTAAAGTTATTGTGTTGTTCCATATTTTCAAATTAATTATACGAAATGTATTTCCAATTTCACTTTTGTTCTTCCTATAATATAATACAGATTTCAAGGTAAGGTCCAGGAGTGTTTCATTAAAATTGATTTATAGAAAAATTCATTGATATCGCAGAGGCACATGGAGATTTCGTACTTTTTCTCAAATAGAAAATGAAACAATAAATATCTACAAGAATTGCAAATGTTTCGTAATAAAGTGTATATATGTATATAGCCTTCCGTTCGGAAAGAAACTCAATATATTTCTGGCATCATAATAGAATCTTCATTATTCACTATCAAGAAAAATATATGTCTACAACATAGCAAAAATAAGCAAAAGAACATCCACAGCTTATTGAAAATTATTCTTAAATTTCGTTCTGTACTGTTCTTGTTGGACAGGCATGTGCTATTACATATGCTTTGCCTGTCTTGATATTTTTACATTATCCCTTGATTTACTTTTCGAATAAATGTATAATAACTAAAAAAACTATAATAAATAATTGGAAGAAAATTAAAAGAATATTATGATTGGGTACCTAATAGATTACAATATAGCATTGCAGACTAAAAAGATCGGAAATAGATTGGGAAGTTTTCTTTACCTCATAAATGATACTAATTATGGTTAAGATAATTACGTCATATAAGCAACTGCTGTAGAGTGAGTCTAGTTCAATTCCTCTACCATTTCCAATGAAACAGACTTTTACCGTAGAAACTGTTCGATCAGATTCCTGACATAGCAATAGCGTAGCTGTTACAAATAGTTCATCTATGCCTTCATTAAGTCCAAATGCTGTCAAGGGGATGTCTCGTTATGGCCAGTACCACCAAATTTCAACAATTATCATTAATTAAGAATGCTGAGACCTCTTCACATATATGTTATAAAACAATAGTTTAGTTGTGTTAGAAATTGCAAGGAAAATGTGCTGTATATCAATATTGTATTGATCATGTGCATGACTAATATATATTGCGCATGTGCTTTAAATGAATAATACATTTTACGCCAGGCCTCTTTTCCTCTTCTTTTTATATCTTGTGCTTACGCGTGAATTTAGCAGTATTTTTTCAATACGCGTTTTCTTATTTTAAAAAGCGATGCTATTATTTTTTACCTAAAATTTGAAGAATCCTATACATAAAAAAAGAAGAAATAATAGCATAAAAGAGATGCAGATTGTTGGATAGAAAGTTTCACCGAGGTATGACTATAATCCGGAATGCGCAGGGGTTCCGAGCTTCGAGAGTCTGATATAAATAAGAAAGCACATGGATATATTTTTAAAAAGTTATTATATTCTGTTGTTGAGGAATGTGATTAGTGGAATCTTCATTGTGAAATAGGAAATATGTTGTAACAGAGATGTCTGTCGAGAGTTACAACAAATAGACGAGCTTCACGAGTGTCTATGATACTGGATTTTAAAGGAATGATCTACTGTAGATTCGCAAAGAAAACAGAAAACACGAGTACACGATGTACGACTGTGTCAGAAAAAGATAATGGACCACATTGAAGAGTTGCCACATTGAGTAGTCATAATGCAGTCAGCATCCGTAGACAAATAAATCATCTGTCGAGACGAGAAGATTGCACAGTCCACTTACATCAAGCAGTTGATCATATGCAGTAGGACATATATGCTTCCATTTAAATCCGAACCTTTATCCGCTATTTTAGTGCTATCGTTTTGAATTCTTGGATTCGGCTTGGACTCATGTTAAGAAGAGTGTATTTGAAAAAAATACCTCATGGCCGAGAGTCATGCTTACGCTTCTATTAAAACGTAATCAATCACCGCGTGTGATTCGAGTGTTGAAACGATAAAAGTTCAAATTCGAAAGCAACATTTAAGGCTCATATCCAGCGATATCGTGACATCATAGTGTGGTGTTTAGTATTATGACAGTGATTTGGTGTTCAGTATTATAACAGTGATTTGGTTTTCAGTATTATGACAGTGATTTGGTTTTCAGTATTATGACAGTGATTCATAGCTGATCAAAACTAGTTACAATGAGGTGGGTCTAAAATATAAAATGTTCCATTTGCCTCAAAACATATCTAATACCTGCATTTCAGTCGATCACACAAGATAATCATTTTCTTGCAAGGTACTCAGTTTCTTCACTGGCCACATATGTCTCCCAAACTAACACCAATTCATTACATCTGGGATATGATTGGCTTTCGTTTGCGTATATTGCAATCACCTTACCAGTGGGAGCTGTGATTAAATAACTAAGATCAAATGGTCATCCGTTCTGTAAGCGACAACTAGTTCGCTCTCTTACTGTTCCACGCCAGGTTGCTGCTTGTATCGTCACTCATGGTGGATTTTAAATGCATAACATTTGCAAGTGACAACGCGAGGTTGATCATACGCTTCTTTGTCACTTTTTGTAGATTTATGTCTTGTTGAAATAAACATCACATATTTATGAGTAAGTGAATGAGTGTTAGGGCTTAGGGCACAAGACCCTTATTTGTAATTATTCTTAGAAATTGTATTTCTACAATTGTCAATTTTCATCACCTTCTGCACATGGGCTCGTAGTTCTACTTTTTTATTTTCAGGGAGTATGTAATTCATTAAAAAAACATAACTTCATGTATAATTATAAGTACATTAATATCAAATTCTATCAATTAACTTCACTTTTAAAGTAGTGAGCTTGAAACGTTGGAAAATAACCATTCAGTATAATGTAAAATACTGATTTAATGAATATAAACAGTGATATACAATTAAGAATAATATAATTTCTGTAAATTCTCTGTCTCTAATTTTCAGATTCATTTACAAATACGCTTTCTTCAATTCTTGACTTATTTATAGTTATTTTCAAAAGTAACTTACTCACAGCCAAAAGCTTTTAGCATTGATTAAATCAGTACACTTGCTTAAAGCTATGCTGTATTAAAGAATAATAGTTTTCGTTTGCGCAAAGTATTTATACTGTGCAAAGGATTATAAGCTTATAGATGATGAATCTTTACATTAAAAATTTATTTCGAACGATCACATGCAAATTAATACATTCCACAATAATCAGTTAAAAAGAAAGATAATTACTTAAGCAATTAGATCGTAATTATACTTCATTTCTATTCAATTATTTTTCAAAGTTAACTAGGTTTGTAAAAATGATATGTAATCCGATTTAAATGATTTAAGACGAATATTTGTTAGAATTATTCGAATAAAGTTACTGAGATAATTATCTTATAAAATTATCATTCGTATTTGAGAAAAGATAGGTTTGGTTTCCAAGCACTAAATGCTTCCTTAAAAAAATTACTTTAAGTAGTGAAACAGATTTGCATTTATATGATGTTCTTAAACTTGAAACTGTTTAAACATATAATAATTGATTAAACCCGTGACCTTTACAATCGATCTTATTGTAATTCAGATGTCTTAGAGTTCAATTCATAATGTATGGCTTAAGAGTACAATAAGTATGCATTAATATTTGTTGGACAATAAAAAAAAGAGGGCACTGGATAATACGTATTATTTCTGCCCAATTCCTTGAAAATATTTGAAATTTTATATTAACATAATAGCATTAAACGATCTTAATTCAGAACAAAACAACGAATAAGTGGAGCAAATAAATTTTTTTAAGTAAGTAATAATAATTTTTTAGATTGATCTGTTTGCCTACCTCCTTTTACAGAAGGATCAATGTTTTATAATCGCGATAAAGTAAATCAATTTTGTTCAAAAATAATTTAGTTAGATATTGAAACTAGTTATTTCAAAATCATGTTAAAAAAAGGTCTATAAACACACACACACAGATGTTTGTGTGTGGGGGGTTTGTGCATGTGTGTGAGATACGTGTATACCCATTTACAATTGACTCAGTTTGAACGGCTTTCTGTGTTCCTTAAAATAGTTTTAAGACTTTTTGGATCGTAAAAAAATTGATTATTTGCATGATAAAAATTGTTTCTAGTTTTTTATTTTAAAGCCAAATTTTAAGTTTCTTATATAAACCAATATTTGATTTACTTTTATAATCAAAATAAAAAGCATTAAAATATTTTTTCTTCTTGCTCTTTAAAAGTAAAACTTGAACAGAATTGTTATATTTTTTTAATTTTTTAGTACTAAATTTATTTATTATTTTTCAATTTCTTTATTTTTAATTAAAGCTAAAGTTTTTTAAAAAAATATTAATCTAGCATTTAATTTTTTCAAAAAGAATTTGCAGATAATCTTTACGAAGAGCTTTTATATTCGTACTTAAAAGGCTTCGGAGGTATATGGTCCATACGATTATATTTAGAACCTCAGGTTTGAGATTCACTTCAGTCAGCATTTTTCCAAACCCTTTTACCCTTCGAATTTACAAATGTACAGACTCAGCTTTAAATATTTTGTGAAGAGCTCTTTGTTCCCATTGATGTTAACTGAAAGATGGAGTTAATGAAGTCAGGCATCATTTACTTCCCAACTTTCCTACCCAGTAAAGAATTTATTATTTTCTCGATTATTTGAAGGGGTATTGCGACATCAGAGTTGAACAGATTAGTTTGAAGATGATATGTTTAAATAATTATATCATGTTTATTAAATATAATTTTTAATTTTATTTATTCGGTTAGTAGATACTGAATTCGAAATTTAATTTATTTGTAAATGTTATTCAAAATAAATATTTCTACAGTTGAATTATGTGTAATGATTAAAATTATAGTTATTTATTTATATATATATTTCTGTATTCATCATAGTATTTATTAACTGTATTATAAACAACTTGCACATTCCAGAATAAACTACTAATAATCTATAATTTTATTTTACAGCGTATTTAATCTGTGTTTGTACATATTTCTTTATTGTTAAAAAAAAGAGAAAATTGCTACCCTCAAAGCAGTATTTAATAAAAAGGAACATGTATAAATGTGAGTAATTTTATAAGATAAAATCCTTATTTTTGAAAATTCAGGGATTTAAGTAATTTCTTTTGCAAGAAAATGTAGTGATTACAAAAAAGTCCATGAATTTATGTAATTTAATCACAGTGAAAAACAAATTTGTTTACAAAGTATATTATTGTGGAAAATACTGACTTAAAATTATTTTCGTTTTTCAAAACGTTTTCAAACTATTGTTAGTACTTAAAAAAAGTATTTCATAAAAAAAAAATATAATAAAAAGTATTTGAAAACAATCAGATTTTGGGGAATATAAAAAAATTGCTTTTCACGAATGAATCCTTTTTTACTTAGCAAAAGTTCATGCTTTGAAAATTTTCATTTCTGCATAAATAATCACGATTCGCCACCTCATAAATGTCCTTTCGAATTCCTACCTTTTTAGAAACACTCTGTTCCTCTCATGTAGCTGTCATAGGACTAATGAAAAAATTCTGTGTATAATATTTTTTTAATAAATCATTATTAAAAACTCTCGTTATTTTTTTATGTAAGAAAACATGATAACAATAATTCTAACACATGAAATATATATGTAATGACTCCCATTAGCTTAATCATGAACATGTTTTTTAATTTGTAATGGTCCCTTCCTTTAAGACTCGCACGTAAATAACAACTAGCCACACAGAAGCTTTTTAGCAATGCCTTTCCACCAATAAACAGCTCCGTCCCCGGAGATAATGCGAGTTGTATTTCCATTTGCCGCATTGTATAATACTGAGATTCTTTAAAACCCACCCTCTTTGCCTTTTTGTCTTTATTTTTGTCAAAGTGTAACATGAGTAGCTTTTTGTACTGTGTGTTTTCTTTATTAATTGTTATGTTTAAAATGTGTACATTTTTTTGTGTGTATCCATGTTTAATAAACAGGTTATATTATCGACAAAGGACTTCATCGTCAGCAACCTCTCAAAATTACCTTAATCATCTAAAATATGGCATTAGTTAAATAATTCCTTACATCCACCAAATTATTATACACACACATGTAAATATATATATATAATTCACACTTCTGTGTCTAATGTATGTGCTCATTTTTAGTATGTAAAATGATAATTTGGGAATGAAATTGCACTATAGAAGTATTTAAAACATTTAGTATTAGTAACATATTTGTATTCGTAATAAATTGACAGAGTTATTTATATTTTGCTATATGTTTGATCAAGAAAGCATATAAGTTAAATATATTAGTACAATTAAGTCTTTAAAATTTTTATTTTGAATTTGTTTGCAGTTTCTTTTTAAAGTAGTTCAGTTGCATATTAATCACTTAATTCATTAAATTTGTTCTTCATTAATTAAAGGTAATAAAATGTAATGAGGCTTAGAGAGAAAGAAATAGTAATAAAATACTTACTGGCTTATAGGGAGATTGCCATCTGTTTGCATGAATGAAGTGAGAATTTTTTCATTATTCACTTCAATTACTAATTGTACAAAAAATGTATCAACAATTTAAAAATTCTCCCAAGTTTAAATGATTATTTTTTTTATTCATTTACTTTCCTTTTCTGAAGTCAATCTACTTCAACGTGTTATTTTTGAGAAGTTATTCCATTGACTCTCTAACTATTCTTGTCAAATCAATTTGAGTATTTGATTTGCAATGTAAAAAGTATGTATGAATTCAATACTTAGAATACGTATGCAGAAAGATATGAAAAGAAGTTTAATGAAATCTTAGTGGTATTTATAAAAGCAAAAATTTTCATCTTTTTAATCATTCATAAAGAAAAATAAATGTTTAAGTAGAAAAATCAACAAATAATGTTTAAAATATAATACGTTTTCACTATATTTTCAATATAATAATTTGAATTTGAATATAGGAGAAACTACTGGCATCAAATGCCTCTTTTACGCTGATGATTTGGTCTTCTGGACCATTTCTAAAAAATAAAGTACAGTGAGAAGCATAGAGACTAAACTATATGCCACCTTGTACGCTTTGGAGGCTTGGAGTGAAACTAATAATATGGAGGATAAATCATACTCTGATTGACTTTCTCACATGTTCAAACTTTTGATCTTCAATTGATATATAAAGGTATCCAAATCACCTTGAGTGACAAATTTAAATATCTAGGAGTGACATTTGACCACAAACTAACATGAAAGCCCCATATAGAGGAAATTTTTAACCGTGCCATGAAGATAATTAGTGCCCCTAAGCGCCTTGTGGGGCAAAGATGGGTCTGTACTGGTCCAAACCTATCACACATCCATTTTCCACCTTTTTACTAACTGCTGTAAATCTCACTTGCTGTGATAGTGAAAATGTGCATGATACTCTGGTAAAAATTCAAAATCAGTCCTTACGTATTGTTGCTGGAGCACTAAAGACCCCCACCGATCGATTCCATGCTTATGTAGATTGGTGATAAGACCTTAAATCAAGAGAAGGCTTTAATTCTTTGGGGAAAGATCATTAGTGTACCTGGATGTTTTTCACTCTAGAATGAAGTCAATCAAGACCTTACTTTAAATCTACAAACCCAGAATGTGTTTATATAGGTAGTTATTCAGTTAAAAAATTCCCTAGAATTGTTATGAAACAGAATTTCTAGTTCAGCCAAAAAATTCAATGAATTTGAAATTTTACTGTATTAATCTTGACCGGAATCAAAAGGTAATAAAAGTAATACAGATCCCTCTATTTTGACTGCTCTCTCTCTTGAAGTACTAAATATCCTTTACTCTGAACCAGAGAGGCTTCGGATCTATACCGATGGATCCCTTTGGTCTGATAGACCTAAGGCAAGGGGAGGAATTTTCTTCGAAACTTTATCTTTCTGCATACATGTAGGCCAAAGTACTGCTTTTGAAGGTGAAATTCCTGCGATTTGCATAGCTCTGTCCCAGCTGCAGTGCCACTTGGAAAAATTTACAAGAGCTGTTATCCTCAGTGATTCTAAAGCTGCTCTGTGGGCTATCGGTTCTGATAATAAACCCATAACACAGGACATATTTGATTGTTGTCATTAACTTAAAAAACTGGCATCACTTTAGAAAGTCATCGGAAGGCGGGGGGGCCCCCGACTTTGGAGTTCCAGGTAACGAGAAAGTCGACTTCCTGGCAAAAATAGGGATTTTATCATGCAAAAAATTTTCTCGTCTAATGTCCTACCATTCTATTAAAATCTTAATAAATGATCTATCAAAGCACGTGCTCAAGAACACCACTATAACCGCAGTGTTTTCTGAATTTGCGTAATGGTCCAGTGCGTAGAGTGGTCGTTGAATTCCGCCTAACCACCGGAAATGACTGCCTGGGAAACCATCTGTTAAAACTCAGTTGTTCCTTCCCCAATACCCATGGACTCCTCAGTTGTTCCTTCATGTTGAATTAATGAACTCTGTTTCATCTTTTCTTTGTTGTATTTTGCTTTATTTTTCTTTATACTTTTTCTCTGCTACTGTTCATAATTGTCATTATAAATAAAAAAATATCTTTAATATCAATATTGTTATATTTTCAATTTTAATATGTGTAAAATTACACAGTAGTCTATGCTGCAACTTGTGACTTAAGACAAACTTAAACACTCAAAATGTTACAATAATCATGTCAGTGTCACATTTAATTATATATAAGAGTAATAATAACTAATTAGTATCACTCTAAATAGATAAATAATAAATTTTTAAGTTCTAGATTATATATATATATATATATATATATATATATATATTATCCTAATGATATTTTTTAAAAACTTATTTTTTAGCTTTAAATACCTTCAACACTTATCTGACCATACTTACAAAAATGTTGGCCTAAAACTTCTAAATTATTTAGTTTCAACGTGTGAAAAATATGATATTATTTTTTTAACCCTTTACTCAGTATTATTTTCGTAAATGCCGGATACAAAATGAATTTGACACTAACTGTTTTAGAATAAAGCTGAAAAATGAATAAGAAACCTTCTGAAAGATCCAAGTAGGAGCCTGAACACCTAAAAAACGGGAAATATTTTAGTAAAAAGATTATTAAACTAAAAAATTTATGAAATCATGATGGTTGTGCTGTAATCCACAGTGAACTGATTGATATTGATACAGGCCTCGAAAAAGCACCTTCTTTCCTAGTTCAGGTAGCATTTGAGTTTTAACTTACAATCGAAGCTCCATCCAGCATCTTTCAAATTTGCACAAGGTGGGAGATAATACAGGAGTGACTATTTTGGACAGTTGAAACACCTTTCTCTTTCTCGTGAAATGCACTTACAATAGATTCTTTCTCATATTAGCATAGCGGGGAACGAGATTTCAGACGTCCTAGAAAAACACAGCGCAGCTTAACCATCATATTCTCTGGCCCCTCTTACATATGCAGAGCTGTATTCCCGTTATAGATGGAATGATCATTCAAATATTCCTGATATTCAACGATGGTATCAGGATATATTTCCTGGTGGTTCTCTGCCCCTTCAGTGTGTAGCAGGAAAGAACAAACTATATATATATACTATAACCAGTATCTGCAATGGACACTGACCTACCATAATAAAGAAAAAACGTTTTCCCGACCTATGATATGTACTCTTCCTGCCAGGCCTCTAGAGCATATTCCTGATTGTTTGGTTCTTACATCACAGGACTGATTTGAGCATCCACTGATGGTGATTGACTTTCTGAGAGTGAATGAGAGAGAGAGAGAGAGATGTTATATACTGGATCTAGCTCAGCTTGACATAGAGATAAGCAAAGAAAACAACATCATGAACTAAAAAGTTCATTTGCCTACAGAAATATTAGAATACTAAAATAAATTATTTGGGAAAGATGAAAGGAATTACAAGTTTTTGAGGAAATTGATGTACGAAGAATCACTTTTTTTTAAATGAACAGCTCTTTTGCTTTATCATTTATTTACTATTTATATATTCGTATTCCTTGAAATCATTTGTCATATCTTCCAGGAATGTTCTTTAATTTAGAGTTTTCACAAATACAAAGATACACTGTACAACGATATTAACAAGACACAAAATCCAGCCCACGTGACACGCGAACGATGTGAATTACTAAAAAATTCCAATAATATAACTTCAATACAGAGCCCGATACTAAAAATTTCCAATAATATAACTTCAACCCGATACTTTAATCTTAATAAAAAAATATTTCAGGTTATTCCAGAACTATTCTTGTAGTTAATAAAATAAGAATAGTTCTGGAATAACCCCTGAAATATTATTTTATTAAGATTAAATCCCTTAACGGGACTTGATCTTAGACTTTATTTAAGACTTTAAGATCAAGTCTTGACGAAGAATTAAAAGGAAAGCATTAAAAAGGATTATCAACTATCATATTGATACTCTAAGGGAATCCTTCAGTGAAAGCTAAAATTTAAAAATTTAAGAATTTAGTTAAAGTTAAAAAT
>BMAV01023935.1:70278-102412 GCA_019973955.1 Trichonephila inaurata madagascariensis | reverse complement strand
ATATAATCATGAGCATTCAAATCATTCGTTTCTCACAAGCACCACATAAAGGTAGGAATAAATATGATTTTTAAGTAAATAGAATTTTCTGCTGTTGGTTTTATTTTTCTGAAAAATCTACAGTATATTTTTCTCAAAAAATTCAAAAGCAATCAAGCTCGTTTGTATGTTTGGTAGTGGCAGAATTGCTGTTTATCAGACTGAGCAATAATTTTCGAGAAATCGGTGCTCATATTGCATGGCATAAGGTCTTAATGATGCAAATAAGGAATGGTGTATCCAGGAATAACGGGTCGAAGGTTGGAAATGATCATCTATTTAGACCAACGAAAAAGAAAACAGGTAATCCGAGCACAAAGCAACGACGAACGTAATTACAACACCAAAAAGCCCTAACACGACAATTACAATCTAAGGGCCATTTAGGATCTTTGGATATAGCAACATTTTCAGCAAAGTGTAAATTTGTGCGACTGTATTATTTGACTATACACAATACGCGCATCCGATTGCATGATGCAATTAAATTAAATGTTTTTTTTTTTTTAAAAGTCCATTGAATTACTTTTTTTGACAGTTCTTCCCATAATCTCTAAATTTAAAATATCTGTATGTTATTAATATAAAAACGAAAGGAATATATATATATATATATATATATATATATATATATAACATATATCAGAGTTGCCATGCTGTAGAAAAAATATATTAGTCTGTAAACATCCTAACAAAGGAGAAAAATAACAAAACTCCACCCGAATGAATTTTTTAAAGCAAAGTTTAGAGTATCGGATTAGATTGAAAAGATATTTTTAGATGTTAAGAACATATATGAAAAAAAATAATATAAATAATATTGAGGAAGAAGAAATAATAACACACTAAACTGAAAAATCTTAAGTGTTTTTTTCTAAATTTACTTTATCTAACTTATAAATATATTTCTTAAATATGCATTTTGAAGAATGAAATTGTCATGATAATCTGTGCACAAAAAATACGATATCTTCAAAACAATTCAATAAAATTTAATGAAACGTGTAAACCTTTAGCAGCAAGTCCTTTAGAATGTAAGCAACTGCACGTTTTAACCTATAGTTATATTTAATTGTTTTGCAACCGTTTTTAGCTTAGGACATAAAATAATTTTGAAGAAAAATCCTTAACGTCAAATCTGAATGCTCTTATAAAACCTTTACCTGCACATCTTTTTTCCTGTAGTTTGTGACTTTTCAGATGAAGGTTAAGAAGTATATCAATGGAACTAAATTACATTATATCCAGCGTATTTTTATTCATAGTGTTTTCCTTAACATCGAAAAATTTGCTAAAATTTTATAAAAATAACATGATTTTTAAAAAGAACAAACGGAGGACGCATGTTATTTATTTAATACTTGTGACTTTTTAAACTTTTATTATGCTTTTTAAAACAATAAAATTCTTCTCAAAATCAATTTTTAAAAATTTTTTCTACAGACCAAATCGAATGCCTTAATATCTTAGCAATGAATGTTTCTCCTATGGAAGAATACATTTATAGTCCAATTAAGAAAACAGTTAAGTAAAATTCTGGTTTACTTTTTACCCTTGGCGAAGGAAAAAAAATAGCTCCAAATGTTGTGATAGTTTATTCTGAGTTAAAATTCTGTTCAAGCTGGTGATGAAGGAAAGTGTGTACTAAAATAATATATAACCATACATTACCTCTATAGGAAATACATTACTTCTGCTCTTTAATTATATTCTCGTTAGGACCCCAGCAACCACTTTCAATACCGACACCTTCAGTGAAAACACTTTCAATGATTTCATAAAGTAAGAGGCGAGACATTTTTAATTTAAATCACGTGAAGAACTTAATTTGCTTGCAAATTTATGTCTCGTTTTAAAAACTCGTTTTAGATTATGAAGGAGGGGGAGGGGGAGAAATAAGTTGAAGATTATAAAAGTAGATTAAAATTAAATTTAATGAAGAAAAAGAAGAAGAAATGATATATATGTGAATCAAATATATTATAAATTTTGTAACTTTTCAATTAACTAATCTTTTTTGAAGAATAATTTTTTTCCGAAGCAAGGGCTAAGTGCAAAGAGTGCCTGAATGTTTTAACAATTCTCTAAGGAATAACTCGTAAATTGATTAATTAATAAAAACGTTTTCTGTAAAGAATTAGAATAAAGTTTGTATCCATTAAAAAAATTCTTTATCTAAATTTTTCTTCGTAAGAAAAATAATTTTTCTTCTAAAAAAATGATTATCACATATTCTTATTCTTCTTTAAATCATTGACATTACTATTTCTACGCAAAGCAAGAGAAATGAGAAAAATACAATTAATGCTCGAAATCTAAATATTTCATACATATTGAAAATAGTGTAACTATTTTAATATGTGTGTGTGACTAATAACATTATTAAAGCACCACATTATATAAAAATGAAATTATTTCAAGGAATGTTCTTGTAAACATTACTTTTAATTATTCCGTATCCTTTTTTTATATTTAACTTTTGTAATATTGTTTAAATTTTCAACTATTTAATTTTTGTACCATTTTTGTACTATTCCGTATCATTTTTTTTTATATTTATTTTATCTAAAGTACTGGCATGTTCATCAAATTTTAGTCAAATTATAGAAGATATATAAAAAATGTTTCTTTTACTTAAAGAAATGCTTATCAAAACACAAAATATGATTCTAACGATTACGAGATATTCCAATTGAAAAAAATTAGAAAAAGCATTTGAATTTATTTTCAAAATTTATTTTCAAAGCAGTTTAATATTATTTTGTTATACCCTGATACATTATATTTTTTAAATGTATTACTGAACTTTTAGATGGAATTAAAGTCTTTAACTTCTACGTTGTTTATGTTTCTTTTTGGAATAGCATTACTCATAAGTTATTCATTATTTAGATAACATTCTTATTCAAATTATATTCTCTCTCATTCACATAGTTATTATTAGTCTTTTATTTCCAATAAAATGCTTTTTTTTAAAAAAAAAATTGTATTATTTCCATGTTGTTTTCGTTAATTACATTATATGTTTTTTTAAAGTATTTTATACAATTTTTCTTTAATTGTGCTCTATCCCTTACTGATGTGCTTCGAATTTTACGTTTTCAAACAATATGTTACAGATTATATTTCCTTTTTTAAATTTTTTCTATTTTCCTTTGGATTTTTCTTTTCTTTTCAAGCAGTACGTAGATTATTCTTATTATTATCTTATTTTTATTTAGTATGTTAGAAATGCATTCTTCTTGCTCAATTTATTCCTTATTTCATTTTAGGATGAAGCCCCCACACCTAACTTTCACACCTCAGCGTTTGAGCATCATCAGAGTGAACGTGCATCAGCCCGCTCTACACGGTGACCTTTCAGAATCTATTAAGCTTTATGAAGACGTCATAGCTGCATTTGAATCAGTTTAAAATTTTAAACCCTATCATTTTTAAACAAGGACTTTAAGTTTCTCTACACGACGAGTTTTTAGTGGCATAAGGCTCGAACTCATGAAACGATACTTACGAGTCCCTTGATCTTGACCACTAGGCCACCATGGCCTCCAAGTTTAATGTAATCATGCTAGTTATCCTTTTTACCCCCTAAACAATAGAATAACTGTCGGAAGTTAATTTATGTTCAGCCATTTATTTCCTGTGGTTGAGTTTTACAAGATTTGAAATAATACAACTCAAGAAATATCAGCCTTATTTTTTTGCACAGATGATTTAGAGTCACAAGATTTAAGATCACTGATTTATAGGATCACAGACAAAAGTGTTACAGCTCTCTTTCGAAGAACACCGAATTGGTTCATTTTTTCAAGTAATTTTTTCAGAAGTAGACGTAGTGTGGTCACGGAATATTTCTAACGCTTCGTCGTACTGTCAGTTTATTTTTAAAATGTAATCAGACCATAACATTTTCATCAAGGCGAAACATCTAACTACTGGAACTAAATGTAAACTTTGCCCATCTCTGATTATATAGAAAATTTTTTAAAGTTACGAAGGTTAGAAAAAGGTAAGACTTGTTTTTTTTAAAAAAAATATGTATAAGAATATTAGATAGTATTTCAAGAGCTATAATATCAAATATGTTGCTGGATTAAGAGAAATAAGAAAAAGAAGTACAAAAATGTACTATACATACATACACACACACACACATATATATATATATATATATATATATATATATATATATATATATTACTTAATTGTAAAATTGAAATTATATGAATCCTATAATACTAAATCCCATTTCGAAATATCAACGGAGAATATAAAAAAATAAAATTCCAAAGTTTTCAAACAAAATTAAAAATTTATAAAATAACATTTTTTTATAAATATCCAAGTGCAACCTCGTACTAAGGACCAATAAGTGGGGTTAAACTAGTTTGATGGCGTCATCCTTCCCCCTAATGCAACTTGGTGAGTTAATCAGGAAATATCCTATTTTTAAAATTTAAAAATTAATACCTAAAAAATTAATCTGTTTGTCATCGAATTCTGAAAGATATTATAACACAAAAATGTTAAAATTCTAAAACAACTAAGTGCATAATATAACTGATCCATCAAACATCAAACATGATGCCCTCATCTTTAAAATTGTAGTATAGAAAGAAAAAATATCTGAAATCCGAAAGTTCAAATTAAGTACCCAGTATATTCACAAATGAATTACTTCAAAACATCAACACACATTGCATAAATCATCAAAAAACTCACTCAAAAGCATCTTATTATTACAAATTAAAGAAAAGTATTCATAAATTCTGAACAATTCTTCATATTTCCTTGATCAATCACTACTCTTATATTGCTCACAACTCCCACTAATGCCAAGTTAATTCAGATTATCCATAGAGACATTAGAGTTTAAATACACTCTATAACAAAAAAACGACGCAACAAGAATGAGTTGTCATATAAAGACAAAAAATTGGTGGGTAGAAAGATTATGTACGGAATAGAAAATGATTAAAATTTCAGAAAGATTTAGCGATTTATTTCAGAGTTTCATAGTTACAAAGTAACGAGCTCAATAAGGTGTTGACCCATCTCTAGCCTGGATGCAAGCTATCCAACTACTAGGCACAGAATGGTAAAGCATCCTGATAGTCTTCTGCGGTATTTCTTGCCGAATTTCCTCCAATCAATGGGCAAAGTCATCAACATTCCCTGGTAGATGCAGTCGCCTTCCCATCATATCCCAGACACACTCTATTTAAGAGAGATCTGACGATTTGGCTGGCAAAGAAAGTGTTTGACAAGCTGTAATATAGCTCATAGCAACACGTGCTGCATGTGGTCTGGCGTTATCTTCTGAGAAATAAGGCCAAGGTACTGCAAAAGGAACAGTAGCAAAACAGTTCTCAGAATGTCGTTGACGCACCGTTGGACTTTAAGTTTAACTCTGATGATGCCCAAAAAGGGTCCGGCTGTCAAAATAAATGGCACCCCAGACCAAAACTCCTGGTTGAGGACCTGTATGGCATGCAATAGTGAAAGCAGGATCAGTACGCTGCCCCGGGTGTCTCCAGACACGTTTTCGATGATTACAGCTGAAAGCGAGATTTATCACTAAACACTATACTTCCCCAGTCAGTATTATTTCAACCTGATTGCGCCAAGAACCACCGTAATCTGTCTTGACAGTGTGCAGGCGTAAGTGGCAGGTGGCATCCTGGTTGGTACGAACATAAATTTTCCTCTATCAGAGGTCCAGCTATTCTTTCGTTGGACACCAAATTTTAATCATTTGCATGTTAGGTACTAAATTTTTCGCATACGAAATTTCATTACAATCGGGCAACTCCTTCTTGGTGCGTCGCTATTTTTGTTATAGAGTGTATTTGGTATTAGATGCTAACCACACACAGATTGCACGCAAAAAAGTTTTTTTGATTGGTAATAAATAATTTTAAAATGTATTCGCGTAAATGCTGATCTATCGGTGTACTAATATGTAACCTGTGTATGGAATGCACATATTCTTCACAGCCAGACCACTAACAAGCTGGCTTTGTGAATCTAATGTTGTGTGATGGATTTGTTGCTAATTTCAAGACGCATTATATACAGGGTGTATATTAACTCTGCGGCAAAACTTTAAGGGGTGATAGTACACATGAAGACAAACAATAGTAAATAGGAAACTTAGGGTCTCAAACGTCTTAGGAAGGAAATAGGTGCCATTAAAGTTTACGGTCCGAAATTGCAAATTATTATAAAAAACTGAAAAATGAGTCTATTCGTTAGCGGTTTTTGAATAAAAGTATTCTTTTTGTCAGTATTTTCTTGAGAAATAAATTTTAAAGATAAAGTTCAAAAAATGCCGATACAAGATGCTTTAGACTTTGGAGTAACGAACAACTATTTTTTACCATTATTTTTTGTATCACATTAATTGCTTTCAAAAGGTTAGACTTAAACTAACATTTTGAGCTCAAAATTAGAATCGTTGGGAGAGGTTAAGTAGCGCAAACGGAATTGTGTTCAGTAGGTTAAATCTGAAACTCCCTTCCCTCTGAACAGAGCTCAGTTATTCCCGATCATGGTGTCGTAGACCAGGCAGCAACTACTATCTCCTAGACGTAAAGTAACGGAGAGAGGAGTGACAAAATTTAAAAAAAAAATTATTTATAATAGACATGCCAACTTCTCTGCTCAAAATAAAAAGAAACAATTTGATGTACGTTTATAGTGCGTATGAATGAAGGATGACACGTAGAAAATAGTACAAGCATGATTTTCTAGCGGAATCACAAAACTATTCGAAAAAGCGCCCACCAGCAAAGAAGCAGGCCTCACACCACCAGCGCAGGGAATGTCAAACATTAGCAAGTACCTCGGGCATCTCCCGGATTTCGCCTGCTACGACGGCAATCCTCGCAACCTGGGCCTCGTTGGAGTCGATGGGGCTTGCGTAAACAAGACTCCTTATATGGCCCCAGAGGAAGAAGTCTAGGCAGGAGAGGTCAAGCGAGCGTGCCGGCCAATTTACCGGACCACCCCGCCCGATCCATCGCGCTGGATATGCTGCATCCAATGCATTCCGCACATCTGTGCTGAAATGTGCAGGTGCTCCGTCATGTTGGAACCACATACCTCTATATGTTGGCTGGAACACTTTGCAATAGAACTTTGCACATCCTTACATACAATTAGCACCATACAATTAAGTCCTTGTTTACTATATATTGCATGCAAATCGGGTATTTTGCGGGAAGATATTTCTCATTGTTATAAATAACTTTTTTATTTAATTTTGTCATCCCTCTCTCGTTTATTTTACGTTTAGTGGGTAGTAGCTGCTGCCTAATCTACGACCGAGCATCAAAGATCATGAATAACTGAACCGTGTACGGGGAAGGAGGTGAGTTCAAATTTTACCTCCTGAACACAGTTGAGTTTGCGCTACTTAACCACCCCCAACGATTCAAATTTTGAGCTCAAAATTTAAGTTTAAGTCTAAGTTTTACTAAGCATTTAATGTGATACAAAAAATTACAGTAAAAAATAGTTGTTCGTTACTCCAAAGTCTAAAGCGTTCTCTATCGGCATTTTTCAGCTCTATCTTTAAAATTTATTTGTATAGAAAATACTGACAAAAAGAATAATTTTAGCGAAAACCGTTTTGCCGCAGAGTTTAGTTACACTCTGTATATATAAATGCATTTCATATATGCATAAACAATGAATGTTAATTATTAAAAATATAAATATAAATATACATATCTAAAAGTTTTCAGTTGAATTTTATTCTGTTTTTGTATGCAGTTTTCTGAACTAAAAAAAAATCTTTATTTAATCTGATACGGTTTTTCGTTAACAATGAAAAAAAAGTAAATTACATTTTTGCAATAATGTTGAATACTTTTTACTTTCGAGAAAAAAATGGAGAAAGATAAGAAAGTAGCTATGTATATCAGCCTTCACATGCAGTTTGTAATACTGTTAACTAATATATTTAAGGAGTTAGTTTTTTAGAAATATTTCGTTTCCAGAAAAACAAACAAATCAGCTTCTAATTATATCTTCCAATTTTCCATATACATAAATCGAATTTTTCTCATGTTTCTCAATATTTTACAGCTATTTTTCCTTAAAGTTTAAGGACATGCATTTCCTCGAAAAAGATATAACTAGGCTTAAGGTAAAATGCCATGAAAGCACCAAATGTCTTTGATTTTGATGGATGGGCTCCTGAATGGGTCTTTTAAAACTTTTACACACTAAGTAAGATTTCTAAAAAGGTTTCTAAAAAGCTGCCAATCAAATACAAAAAAAAGTATCATCACCTCTGTGTGAGAACTTGTCAATTTAAGTCCTTGACATATAACTGTTTTAGCATTATCATAGGTCATTACAACTTAAAATGATAAAAAATTTCTAATAACATTTTTAGATTTCTTGAAAGTTTATGTATTATTTAAGTTATAGAAATGTATTTAGTTTTTGTGAAATATTTTTATCCAATATTAAACGACAAACGTATATTGCGTTTTTTAAAAAAAAATCCTTATACACAATCCTAAAAAAAACTATTGAATTAAGAGTCTTAGAACCTCATAAAAACTCATTTTCAACTTCTTACTACAGTAATTAAAAACAAATCATTCACCCATATGTATTTAGAAATATTATTTATATCGCTTAATATTGATTAAGGAACTGATTATTTAATAAGAATACGCGCACAAAATTAAAATACTTACATTTTACATTCTTCTGCTTCAAGGAGGAAATATAAATTACAATAACTCATTCTATATTGCAATATGTTTTCAATGTAGAGATTTATAAATTGGTATAAATAATATTTAATACTTCTTTAAAGGATGAGATATATTTCAGTTTTTTTGGATTCTTAAAAATTTTCACAAAACCACTTCAAGTAAAAAAAAAGTACTTTATGGATGACTAAAACATTCAAAAGAATGGAATACATGTAAATAATAAAAATTGGTGACTTTAATTATAATTCAATTAAAATGACTTTCATGTAATATGTTACTCTATTTCAATGCAAAAGTACATGAACTGCATTGGAAACAAAATTAAAATCTTTGATGAAAACATAAAAAAAATTCCTTTTAGTACTCATCCAAAAGACATTTTAATCAAATAAAAATATCTTTAAATTTAATGTACCAAAATGATGCAAACTGATTATTATTAAAAATAATTTTAACAAGAAGTTTATTAAATGTATCTTCGTCTTTGAAAGAACTTTGTGTCTTTTAATATTAACATTTATTTTATTTTTGTTTTACAGTCGTTTGAAAATATATATGTTATTCATTTATAAACTTTTATTTTCTAAGACGCAATTTATAATTTATGTAATCTAAACTTTCATTTTTCATCTGAAATACTAATTAAAATTCAACGACTTACTTTAGAATTTCCTTACATGTCATAAATTTCGGCAATATTAAGTTCTGAAGAAAACCCAACATATATAATCTTAGCTTCAGAACTTTTTTATTTTAACTTAAAACAGCATATCTGGTTCTGAAATATCAAAAAATACAGTATTAAATATCTTATACTTTTAATACTAATTATAATGCAAATATAAATAATATATATTAAATTGATGATTGTATGTATTTTTTTTAAGTTTTAGGTGAATAAACTGGAAGTGTGGAATTGGTGATAGATTCAAAGCTAAAATAAATCAAAGAATTCTTATTAATCTTTAAACTGGGTAAGCCATTTACTTCCGGAAGATTAACTTCAAGTAAAAACGAAAAAAAATAATAAATAAAATAAAATAAGAACAACATTCAGAGTGTAGAACGAAAACTGAAAGCTGTTGCTTCTTCTTCCCTTGAGTTTTCTGTGAGTTAACGTTTCAGAAGAGTTAACGTAGAAGATGTTGCATGAAAAACAGAATTGTTCCCAGGAGCAACATTTAAACTCTTTACTTGCATACTGGAAAACATTAGAATACATTAGAATAATTTGAAAAGTTACTTTATTTGAATATGGATGAAATATTTAAATATTCGACATGGTTGGAGTATTATATTAAATATTTGATTTTATTATTTTAAGTCTTTAATATTTTATATTTCACTTACCATAGTAAATCTTTAAATATAGAGCGAAATAACGTTAAAATAAATTTTTGAAATTTTATCTTTATTTTTTTTCTAATGAAGTTTTGTTTTAACTAAATGCATGTATGCTGAAAAAAATTGTTCCGAATAAATGCACATTTTTACGTGATTTTTATTGGTTATTAAGCTCTTTAAAGGACTTAACTCCTCTGAAGTCATTGTCCCATGGTGACAACAAACTCATGTTCTCAGGCAATAAGTTCATAAATTTGTGTGATTTCACAATTTTTTGTGTGTAGTCACACGATAAATGTAATAACTTGTATCCATCCAATCAGTTTATGCGCTTTACTGCTGCCAAAATTAGTTTTGAAGATTCTTTTAAAAAAGCCTATACTCGTATTTTAAATAATAATAATGCACTGGAATTTAAAAAAAAACAAGCATAATGAAAATCTTTACCAATTAACCGAGCTTGAAATTTTATCTTCATATTACAAGTCAAGCAATAATACCAATTTTGAACATGTGATTGGAATTATCACGTGACCATCATGAATTTAACTCATTTCAGTGCAATAATAAAAAAAAAAAATTAATGTGTAAAGGAAAAAAGAAAGATAAGGCTACTTTTGAATAACATTTTATTATGATGAAATTCAAATTCGCGTTACAAACAAACAAAATATAGCCAAGAAAATCATAGGAGTATTTTTGTCTTGACCCCTAACCTAAGATCTAACGTAGTTGATAAGGATATGTCACATTAAATTCCAGTGGTAAGTTCAAATATTGATTTAATTAAGACCTTTTATGCGAAATAATTAGGGCTGCTAGACCATGAAATTTTCACTTGAGGCGATGTTGAAAGTAGCAACTACAGTTTCGTCTTTGCAACCTAAACTATTTTAAATTTAAATGATTTGACAGTACTACGCTACTGGGTTTCTAAAAGAGATATTTATGATTGGAGACTAGATAAAAACTGGTACCATGAAATGAAAATGTAGCTGAGCAACTTTAAAATATGCTAAACTTCCATACAAAAAAATCGAATTATCTTAATTAGCTACAAAGTATTTAATTTTTAATTAATTCACGCAAGTGAATTAAATCTAATTGTGATGTTAGTTACTAATTACATTGCTTATCAGATAAATTTAGTACTTAATTCTATATTATCAGAGACATACAACCTGTAAATATCATTGACATTTGTATATAAACTATTTTCCTAAAGTGATTTGTATATAAAGTGTTTTTATTTACACAGCATTCACATTAGTACTTAACAGTACTCACATGTACTACAGAAAGCAAATGGATAAATGAGTAGATTTGCTACATTATTTAGAGGTATATTTTCAGAGTATTAATTAAATTATATTTAAGGTTAAATACGTAATAAAAGCCAAAATATTTTGTCTTTAAAAATGACATATATTTTAACTTTACGTTTATTTTATTCTATAAAAGAGCTATCATGGAATTTTAATTTTTATTAAAATTCATGAAAACAGAAACTTAATCTTCATTTGCTTTTCGCATGCCTTCCCTACACAACCATCATCCAGATATATACATTTGTGTTATATACCCTTTCATTTCATGGCCTTTCAATATCTGCTATTGTTGAACCAGCTGATTGCATGCAAGAACATTGTTCCACCTCTGGTGTCATTTGTATTGTCAAATATCAGACCTCATAATTACTTTTTTTTGGTATGAGGACTTTAATGTGAAATTTTCTATTCCTTTCAATATCTGCTATTGTTGAATCAGCTGATTGCATGCAAGAACATTGTTCCACCTCTGATGTCATTTGTATTGTCAAATATCAGACCTCATAATTACTTTTTTTTTGGTATGAGGACTTTAATGTGAAATTTTCTAACAAACAATTTATAAATTATAATAGTAATTATCATTTATCATTGTGAATCAGAAAAGCAGAAAATTACAATCAAAAATAATAGTGACACTAATATACAATTAATTATATATGGAGTTAATTGGAGTGTATTTTAAGTTGTAATTTACCAAAACTCGATTTTTAAATAATATTATACTTTATCTGTGCAATTTTCTATACAATTACCTTAAAAAATTTAAATAGCCATTTTATGAATTTTAAATTAAATAAGTGAATTGAAATAATTTATCAAACTCCTTTTTTTAAATGTTTAGACAAACATGGCGTAAAAAAAGAGAAAAACGACTGCAGACTTTCCAAATTAGCAAGAACCTGCTGGAGATTGAAAAGATCATTAAGGAAATAAGGTAGTTTTCGTTGATAAAAGTGTTTAATTAAACTTTCGATCAGAGACACGGATATTGGATTTGTACGTTTTACTAATCTTCGATTCAAGTAAATAGTGTAATTTCCGTGTTTACGCCAACATAATTAAAAAAAAAACATGAAAATGATCAAACTATTCTCTTTGAACATGTAAACTATTATGGTTGTGCCCCTACGAATGCTACTCCGAAAAAAAGGATAAGTTTTCTTGATTAAAATTAGCGAGAGTCAAGTAATTATAAACATTCTCAACATCCCACACACACTTTCAATACATTTCAAATTAACTGTATCCATGTGAAACACTGAAGTACTAAAAATTTATTCTAGGCAAAATAAAATTATCAGAGTACCATTGGAATAATCCAATTCCAATGATTTTTTCTTTAACTCAAATTTTAATAATAGCTTTCCTGTATTATATTCAGTACAATAAACCCATCTGTAAATGCAACACATAAATGGAATCTAAAATCCTGAAATATTTTATTTGTTTGACGTAAGTACTACATTATTTATTTTAATTGATAATAAATGTATTAAAAGGATAATGTATATTCATTTGCGTATAATTCATTCAATGTCTCATGTACTGAATATCAATGATGGTAAATATGGAAGCCATGAAATTTGAAAAGACTCAGTATAAAATCATAAAAATAAATCAATAAAAATGAATCGTACACTTAAGCAAAGAGTTTTAAAAGATAAAAACAAAAATTGAGGTAAGCTATCTGAAATATTTTATGTTTTTTTATATGTGTATAAATTTGTGAAAAAGGAAATAAAAGTAAAGATTTAAGAAAAAAAAAACTAAAGGAATTAAAATAGTTCTTTAAAACATAAACAAAATGCAGAAGTGTTTAGGCAATCCATAATTGAGAGTGCAAATAATCTTTTCAAAATCAATTGAAAAACTTTCTGATATCAATCCATGACGTGAATCACGTACATATGGTCATTACCGCTTATTAACTTTTTTATAGGATTGCAATTAAGTAGATAATTTCTGTGAAAAAGCTGTAGAAAAGTGACTTATAACTATGGGAGTACTGGAAAAAAAATTCCGAAGGTAAAATAATTTTTTTTTTAAAAAAAAAAATTTGTTTTGGATAAAATTATAACTTTTTTCTTTTTTACTTGTCATAACACTTTCTAATTTTTTTTTATTTTATGATTCGAGATTCATGAAAAAGGTAAATCCTATTTAAAAGAAATAATTTGAAATAATGTATGCCTTTTTATAAGGATTTAAAAGCTTTTCCTTCCACGGCTTAAGAATAAGATAATTTGTTTCATCTTTTTTTTTACTTAAAGCATAAAAAATATTTGCCATTCATTAATCAAATAGCCCACCTTTATTTAAAGAGATAATTCGAAATATTGCATGCATTTTTTTATAATATTTATCTATGCTCAAAGAAAAAAAAATATATTATTTTCTAAATTTTTCTTTCTCGCTTAGAAATGATTTTTTAAAATAAATTCTTAATTTGTCATTATATCTTGAAGCCAAGCTTTATCAGGGGATAAAGAATGTATTTATTTAGAGATTTTAACTTGTATATTTAACAATACTTTGTTGTACCATGAAATTAGAATAATAGTGTTAAATTATTCTAAAATTGAATAGCTTTTAACATGGTTAAATGTAAGGTCTGGTAGCTACTGTAATGGGATATTTAGATAATTTTCGTAAATAAAAATAATAATAAAAAAATAATAGTCGATTTCCTTTTGTTGAGAATATAAGAATTTAAAAATTTATCCTTAACATGAGTCGAAATGAACAATGCACACTTTTTCTAATGCATAATAATTTTTGTTTATATAAATATTTTTTTGTCCCGCTTCCTGTTTATCTGCTAAATTTATAATTATAATTTTGTAAGCTTTATTAGAACCAAAAATGATTTAAAAATATAAAGTAAAAAATATCTGATTCTGGCTTTATCTGTGTGTGTGTGAACATTGTAGAATTTACAACTAATACCTTTTTCCATCTTTTTTTCCCGATTTTTATCCATTGCTACTTGTTGCATATTATGAATAAATAAATTGTGGCTTAAATAATATAAACAATACATTACATTACAATACTTAATATATTTTAAAGAAACATAGGTCAAGAAGTTTTATATATATATACATATGTGTAATTTGGATTTTAAATGGAAAGAATATACAACATAGACAAATATTCGCAAGAAATTATTAACATTTGTCCTTGCATTCTTTGAAACATGTCACAAACTTTGCCTGACAATAAATCTGCACAGTTTTACGAAGCACTAAAATTCCCCGCCTTACATTCGAAATAGGATTTCCATTTGTGCGATGTAATTACCTACCGTACGGGTAGGAAAACATTTGTATGCAATTACTATCTAATTCCCCTATCCTTTTATATACAGACAGAGATAGCTGTTGATGCAATAGGCGGATTAAACTTCTGCTTACTCGTTTAGTCGTCGCATCTTGAATAGCAATGTTCTAGAATCCATGAGAATCAACACATGGAAGACTGGTGTGTTGATAGACTAACTCGTACATTGTTCCGACATCTTGCGTAATGTAGAGAATTTGAGTTTCTTTCTCTAATTAAATCTGTCTTGTTAGAAAAGCTTTCACTGTGCAGTTACTGATTCTCAATTTGTTTAAAGTAAATAACTCTACGGATGGAATTATTGGAATGTTAGAATTATTAGACTTATGGAGATGAAAAATAGGTTCTTTGTTTCAAAAGTATTATTTCTCTTGAATACTGGTAAATTTTCAAAAAGAAGATAAATAGAAATTCCTTGGAATTAGAATTCTATTTCATTTATGTCATCATTCTGAGATGTATTTGACTAGGAAGGAAAGCTTTTCTTCTCTGAAAAGTATTAAATTAAAGGTAAAAGTATTTATTTTACGCTACGTGTAATTAACACACACTTCAAGAAAAATAACATATATTGCACCAAAAATATTAATTAAAATCTTTAAGCTTTGCTTTTATATTATATATATGCAGTGTTTTGTGTATGCATTTTTAAGATAACACAAACAATTTTTTTCGTTTGTGATTAAGATTAACACAAACGCACAAGCAGGAATTATGCTCTTATATATATATATATATATTTGAAGCGCGTTCAGACCAACTCGTTACAGAAATGAGCTGAGATAGGGAAATATCCAATGAGACAACAACAGGTATTGCATTAAATATATTACGATTGTGGGAGTTTCTGACAGTTAAATAACATCATACACAATAATATATATATATATATATATATATATATATATATATATATATTCATTTATTTTAATTAATGTTAAACTCAATGTATATTTAGTATACTTGATCAATATGTAAGTAATGGTTCTCTTGTCTTAGATAATACCATAATTTAAATTTAATAATATAATTTATTAAGTTTGCCTTTTATATATATGGCTATTTCTTTCAATCAATTTAATTTTTGACGGAAATAACTCAATTTATTTCATTAAAAGAATAGTGTATTTAAGACATTCGGTTGAAATAATTATCATGTAGTTGTTGTTTTTTTAAATTTCTAGTGGGGCTGCGGGTTGGTATTTTACCATTGAAAACCTAATACATTCCAAGGGAGTTGTTATCTCTTTTTAGTGCGGCACCATACAGGTAGATACCAATCGCAGCAGATAATTTTGACGCTAAGTTTCCTCCCCAGAGGGAGGCTGGTGATGCGAAACCGTTCTTAGGATTTTAATTTTGTCAAGAACACTCAAGCCAAACAGGTCCTCAAAGGAATCTCTTACATACCACATAATCATGCGACATGACCGCTGTCGATTATCCACATCATTAAAATCCACCGACTTGGGCCGCAACCTTAGCCAAACAGTACCACCGAAAAGCCAACTCCGCCACCCAACCGGCATATTAAATTATTAAAATTGTAGCAATGATTTGTATTTTGCTTTATCAGTGGTATTACCCCCTAAAAAAAAAATAATAAACTGTTATTTTAAGAATCATAAACTTTAATTAAAAAAAAAGTGTATAAATTTTGCATCATGTTTTCTGGAATTTATATGAAGTAATCATACAATTATACATATTATATATACAGGGTGGCTATAATTAAACTGAAAGTGATCAAGGGGTTCTGGAAAGAAAACCACTGGGAATATTCCGGTGAAATTTGGTATCTAAACGTTTCAGAACATGCGAAAATCAAATATGCCAAAAAAGAAAAATCACCATTTTCAACCAATAGATGGCGCTGTACCGTATTAACGCTCACCGTGGCATATACAACTTCCAAAACCGATAGACCGAGCTTAATAGCATTCTAATAGGCATATAAACAATATACAAAATCACTTACAGTTTATCAAAATCCCATACAATTCGCTTCAGTACCTAAATTTTTACAATACCATGTATTCAAAAATTAATGTAAATTAAGATCACAAATTAAACAATCCATAAAGACCCTTTTGAAAACAATTAATCCATTATTTTTTTCACTGAAATTATCGCATGATTTACTCATAATGCGAACCACATGCGGACAACATAAAATAACATGGTCCATTTTTTCGCATTTAAAATCTCTGTTGTAACACATCTCACGTGTCTCGTTATGATAGATTTCAATTCAGCAATAGTAGCATGTTATTATCTATAAACCATATCTTTCAGATTGCCTCACAAATAAAATTCGCAAGGATTAAGGTCCGCAGTTTAATTATGTGTGTGTGGCCACCCTGTACTTTAAATCCTATATAAAATATTCTGCCCAATTTTTCTACGTCTAAATTATTTTTATAAGAGACAAGGTAATTATACCTAGTGCAAATGTTGAATAATTATTTAGTCTTGTTAAACAATTTATTCCTGAATTGTTGGATACTTAAGTTTTAATATTTGACTACAAACTAGCTTTGTGTATCAAGTCTATACAGGTAAAAGTACTAAACATTTCACGGTAAGCTTCTTTAACAGTCATTTTGACTGGCAGGTACATTATTTTAACAATAAGCTTAGTCTTTAATTTTTTAAAAAAAATGTTTTTTTCCTAAGGTTTATAAGAATAAGCTTAGCTTCTATACACAAAAAAATTTCTCTGCTGGTTTAAAGAGCGAATACGCATTAAAATTAATGCACTAGTGTAAATCATTTCCTTCAATCAGATTAATTTTACTTAATCCATTTATATAAGGAATTTCATTAATCCTGAATGAAATATAAGGTTTAAAATAGAATAAATCTTCACCCTATCAATAAAAAGATAATAATTCAGTAGTTAATTTAATTCTGCGTTAAGGGGATTTCATTTTTAATTGATTTATTGTTCGAAGACAAATGATTTTTTGAAAAAGAATTCACGAATCCGTTTCATTATCATTTAATCCGACAAATTCTGATTAATATTCACTTTAAATTTTTAGATAGATTTAAAGGAAAGAGGTATTTGAGTGTGAAAGAAAAATTTTATTTCCATGCATCAATATTTCATAAAAATAATATTAAGACTATGTTTAATCTTGTCAGCACTTCTATATTATTACAGTAGTTTTTTTTAAACGCCATGAAAGATAATGCGCAAATTTGAAATATTTTTTAGGATTTTGTAAAACTATATATGATTTCGTGATATACAAATGTGTGTACTTTTTTAAAAACTTAAGTTGATTCCCAAGTTGAGCATAAATAAAATTTGAACCAGGCCTGTTGCTCTGCATGGAAGTGAATGTTGGCCCCTTGATAAAGCAAAGGAAGAAAAGTTGCTCATTTTTGAAAGAAAAATCTTAAGGAAAATATTTGGACCTATTCAAGAGAACAATAAGTGAAGAATTCTGTACAATCATGAAATGTTCAAGAAATATAGCAAATATAGCGGAACTGACATTGTGAGAACTATAAAAGCATCATGTATTAGGTGAACTGGACCATCTGTACATATATGCCGATGCATTTCAGACCAAAAAAAGGAACTTTTTCGAAAATCGAAGGGCTTAGATGTAGAGATGACGACCTACACAAAGGTTAGACGATGTTGAAAATCATCTCGATTAATGGGAATCAACCAAAGAAGGGTCATAGTGGCTTATAGGGTCGTTTGGAGAAGGATCAGCGAGTCAGTCTACAGAAGGCCGTGGAACTTAGGAAGAAGAATATCTTGATTCATCTGACATAACATTCATATGGTTGTTACATACACAAAAACTACAGTGTATAAAATAACCACCAGTATTACCTTTAATTGAAACTGTATATAATTTGTTTATATGTCTGAGCAATTAAAAATTATATTACCTACTTCGCTGACACGATACATTCATTCTTTAGCATTCAAAATTCAAGATATTTAATTTTACATTAAATAATTCACATATTCAAAACGTTTAATTTTAACATTAATTCCAAAAGACTGAATTCGATTTTTAACACTAAATAAACATGCTTACTTTTAATTGCCCCTATTAATGTTAAAAGCATAGCAAACTCAGCACATGATTTTTCTTTTTTATATTGGTTTCGTAGTTCTAACATGATTGTAAATTGTGAATCTACAAATACAAATTAATACATCAAACTTTTAAGCGCTTCTTGTCACAGCACTGTGGAAAATTTGAATCACGATAAGTTTAAGGCGCATTTTTGCAAAATAAAAAAAGAATGTTCACCCTTTATGAAAAATCAGTGCGTCGCTGTTGTTGCTCATGCCACCTGTCTGACATAGTCAGATCGAGGCCCCCAAAATTCATCGTGGCAAAGGGCTAGATGTACGCCTGTCGTTCGCCTTAGCCTTGAGCACCATACAGGGGACAGTACGATTTAGCTCGGTGAAATTCCCGAAGGGACGATAGAACATTACGATAGATGGCGCCACCATCTATCTCCACCTCCACAATTTAGGCATGGAACTGAAGTGGAGGGAAATTTTCTCCAGGTCACTGCTCTCGTGATTCAGCCCACAATACTTACGAAACCACTGATTTAACGAACACGTACTCCGTGTGTACTCGGAGGGTATTTGGCGGTACGGGCATCAAACCCAGGCCTTCCGGTCTGAAGCCCGATGCTATAATCACTAGGCTACCCACGGCCCTAAGATTAGTATAGATGTAGCTAGAAATTATTGCTAAAATGAACATTTGAATCCGCTACATTTTAAGAGAGAAATAAAAATTATGACTGTGATTGAGATAGCTGGCCATTAGACGAAAGATATAATTTTAAATACTTTGCATAGGACAAAAACAAAAACTGGATATGAATTTCACAAAGAAATCTTCTCTAAGGCCGTTCTAATTCTTTGACAGCTTAATTAAGGAAAATATCTCATACTCTAACGAGAATATTTCTTTTTATACTATGTACAAATTATTAAGGAATATGTTTATGCGTTTAAAAATTCATACTAGTGAATGTAAAATAAAAAATACTTCAACATATAATTTTAACTTAAATTTATAAGAATAGTTAGCATGAAACATTACGTAAAAAGATTAAATAAAAAATGAAATATAAATGAATATTTCATGAAGGGACTAGTAGTTAAAAAATTATGCGTCTAAAAAGGAATAAGAGTCTATAACTTCTTTTTCACTCAATGATTACATTTGGCAACTTTTTCAAAAATATAGTTACAGAAGAAAATTATCAAGTAGCTAAATTCTTATTTTTCAGATGACATGTATTTTTTTATATTTTTTTATCTTCTTATAAATTTTAATATATTTTTTAAATGCTTCAAAGCCTTAGTTTCTTAAAATTTGTAGTTTTCGTTTATTAGAAATCAATTCAAAGGTACATGACTTAACTCACAGGCACTACAGCCAATGAGGGCCAAGGCATATTGTGCTCAACTCAATATAAGTGACCTTGGGCCCTGAGGTGCATGAGCAGATGCTCCAGCCAGGTGGTCAGCCTGACGTGAAACCCTCACTGTTAAGTTCCCTAGAAATCTGGGTACTCATATATCAACAGACTGAAGGGATGAAATGCTGAATCAACCTTGGCCAGGCGGGGTTTGAATCTTGGACCTGCGGTGCGGAAGCGTGATACACTAACCCCCCAGCCACTGGGCTTCAATTCAAAGGTACTTATAAACATAAAATAATATATAATTATGTTGCCCCTATTTATATGTCCCTATATAATTATTTATTCCTCTAATTATTTATGGCTGAGTGGCGTGGTTGGTTTGTCACTGGCCTTATGTACCCAAGGTTATGGGTTTAATCCCGGCCAAAGTAGATTGATTTTCATGATGCAGAAAATCAAGAGCGGCAATGTATTATTATTATGTAAAAGATCCTAGTAACGTAAGAGATCCCTAGGGGGTGCTCTACGCAAAATTAAATCCTAGTACAGGTTCACATCGTCAGAGCTCAGGTGCCTCCCTCTAGAGAGGAAATTGGGCGTCAAAATTACCTGTGGCGATCGGTATCCGCCTGTATGGCAACGCACTAAAAAAATATACCTGCTTTCGGTGATGTACTAGTTAGATTGATGAACTCTGTAAATAGCTGTTCATAATCAGTCTTCAGAAATAAAAAAAAATATTTATATGTCTTTATATAATTATTTTTGCCTCTAATTATTTATATGACCTATATAAGTATTTATGCCTCTAATTATTTATACGTCCCTTTATAAATTATGTTGTAAAACAGACATTTATCAATACGCACTGCGATTTATTTTAGCTCAAATAAGAAGTTCTAGCAATACAATTTTTAAATTTTATCATTTCTCAGAAAACTTTAAATCACCTTGTTTTTATATCTTTCCACACGAATTAAAGATTTTTAAAAAAAAATCGATTAAAAATTATTTGAATCCTTAATAAGATGTAACATCATGTATTTGCTCTTTTCAATATAGTGTATATAATGAATGTAGATTTTTTCTTCACAAAGCGAGACGGTTAATTTCAGAAAAAACTATTTTAATTTATTTTAATGAATTGGCTTTCAAAAGGAGCTTCCTCTTTAAAGGTAAAAATAATATAGCGTTATATTGTATGAAATAACATCCTATTAAAATAAGGTAAACAGCTTTTAAAATAAAATTAAATGGGAACTTCTTAATATAAGTATTACTTCTCTTTTTACTAAACTCAATAGTTTACTAAAAAAATACAGCTTCAGTGTTTAATAAGTTTTTGCATAAAAGTCTTTCTGTATATTTAATCAGAATGATTCTTCAACTAAAGAGTAAATTAGTAAAGTTTAGAAAGTTAATAGCCTTTCACATTACTGTAAAAAGATATTTTTTTTTTACTTAGAATAGGATGCAAAGTAAAAATATTTTTACTGCCTTTATCTTATACTTTATACCGTATTATTAAATATGTATCTATTCCATAAACAAATATAAATTAAATTTAGCTATATAGTACACAGAACAAAGAACAATTTTTCTTCGAAAACTCAGTAAAAAATTTAGCATCAATTCAATCAATCTTGAATGAGTTAAATCTTATGATCTCATTTTGCTAAAATAATTTACATCAAAGATAATTAATAATGATAGTATTCGAAGATTTGAAATTTTAAATAAGGAGTAGAATAATATTGTATTTTAAAAATTTTTTACATTTATTGTAAAATAATTTAATTTTGTTCAGTTGAATAATATATATTACATTTTAAAATTTCGATTTATTTATTGTACGGTTTACTATTCATAAAATATTTGGTATAGTATTTAATATAACGCCTCGTTTTCATTCTAAAATTACATTGAGTTATTAATCGTGATGTAATTGAAATATATTTTTATTACAGGAATAATTTGACTTTAATAAGCTTCAATAATCTACATTCATTTAACTTTTCACATGGCTCACATGAATTATTCAAGAAAAAATTAAAAACTTTGGTTTATCATTCAAAACAATTTTTAACAATTAATATAAAAAAAAAAAAATTAAGTCAATTCCTACTTAGATTAGCAAAGAAAATTTTATTTTTGCTACTATTTATTAAATAGTTACAAGTAATATAAATATGTATATACATATGACAGAATCACAACATTAAGTGGTAATTAATTATCATTAAAGTATCGCGTAGTGTCATCCAAAACAGTCGTGTATATAAATTTCAGTTCAACTGAATACTTTAAAGCATGAGAAAAAAACCTTTTTAAGTTTTGACTCAAGTCGCCAAAAGGGTCGTTAAGTCGCCAAAAATGATGCAAACGTGATTGTATTTGTAATTCTTTAAATAATTAGTTTTAATCAATTAATTTTTATTAATTATTATTATATTATTGGATAGTCATCCAATATAAATTTCAGTTCAACTGAATATTTTAACACGTGAGAAAAAAACCTTTTCAAGTTTTGACACAAGTCGCCAAAAATGATGCCAACGTGGGTGTGTGTATTTTTAATACTTTAAATAATTAGTTTTAATAAATTATTTTTTATTAATTATTATTATATTATTGTATTGTCATCCAAAATAATCCTGTATATAAAATTTCAGCTTAATTTTTATTAACAACTGAAAATGTTATCAAGATAAATAAATAAATATATAAATAAATAAATATATAGAGATTGTGAGCTAATAGTAAGAATTGAAAAATTTCGAATACTAATGACACGTGATAATGTATGCTACATTCTAGGACACCCAAATGTAAAACCACATACCTAAAATGAAACCAGGAAATTTTCACCGAGGAATCGCAAATTATTAGAATTAAGACAGTAGCCAGCATGGGCCACAAATAAGCGCTATTTAAAATAGGACAAAATACAGTTTTGGATGGTTTTATAAAGAATGTAAAGTAAAATTGCCTTTTCCTGCGGTTCCTATTTGTGTGCAACTTCATTAGGCATCGAAGATGAAGGCAAGGATCATTAGAAAAACGTTCTAATTTCAACTTTTTAGAATAATATAAAATTTAACAATTATTAATTTAGAATAATATAAAATTTAACAATTATTAATTTAGAATAATGTAGAATTTAATATAAAAAGGATGCACACATTAGCCATTCAAGAAATCAGTGATGTTGTTGGATGTAACCAAGCACCAATCTCAAGCAACCAAGGATCTCTAATTGGCAGATGCAGTAAAGATCCACTTATTTACGGTACTGATTGCACTAGAATGGTTGCATTGTTTCACGTATATTGTATGCATGTTTAGTGACGTATTTTTCTGCCACATCAGTAACAATATCACAAAATATACGTCTGTTGCACAGCAATCAATGTCTACACGTCCCATTTGATGATATTCACGTCTGCTAATGGTCCATTGATCAGTGGACATGGGTGATCAAAAGACACAACATTGTCTTTACAGAATTCTGCGAGAGATACCACGGTAGTGAGATTAAAATTTGAATACATCTCAAATAGAAGCTGCTAATATACTGATCTTGCTTATAGTATTATGTTTTAGTGGGGTGGCTGAATCATCTCCCTAGTTTCGCACAGGTGGGCATTATGGGAAAATGACAAGCTCCTCTATATTTATCAGGTTTTGGAGTCTGTTATCCTACTTTCGTTTCAGAGTTTGCCTAATGCCTAACTCCAACTGGTCAAAACATCACACATGGCACAAGAAATTCAAGGATTTTCATTGGTCTGCAGAATGTATTTCTGACTTATCATGAATGTTCTCTTGGTCTATCTTCTATTAAACAAATATGACCGTTCGTTAAAAAACGGCTGGTCCGATATTCATCAGATGCTGTTAAACTAGATCAAATTTGCCAATGTGTTGAAAAAGCATGGATTTCTATAACACAGCGAGATAGCCCCCCCCCATGGCTTTTTTATCCTAATCCCATGTATGCAGTAGCGGTAATTTCAAGCTGTAGTAGTAACAATCAATGCCACCTTCATCATCTTCCTCACCTGTCAAAAGACTATATTTTTAAACAGTGCCACATAATTTGCAGAAAGTACCTGAAGCAGGAATTTTGAGCTGGTTCCAACAACACAAAAACATTTAATTTGGACTAATTGCACACTTTCATCAAACAAAACTTAGGTCTGGCTACAACGAACCATTAAATGCGCATTTGAACGCATTTACAATAAACTAACTACTAATGGAGCTCCGATCATGCGCAAGCTAGGGTATCAATTAGAGCAAGGCTCTAGTCTCCCCATAATCACATCATATGTGCACTGAGGATTATTTTCTAGGAATTTTGGATTTGATATATCTTATCTTTTATAAAGTTGCATTTTGATTGGCCAGCAGAACTGTTTCGAAATTTAATAGGGCTCGTTTAAGAGTCTATCAATAATAAAATAAGAAATTTAAACGAAATCGGAATAATTGCATCAAAACTCGATTTGCACAATCTTGAGCATCAGATTTACTAATATAATAGTTTGGATAACGATCAATGTTGATTTTAAGGGATTCGGAAGACATAACACAGTTTATGAGAGAATGTAACATTTGTAAGTCAATTCCAATGGGTAGAGTTTCCTTTTTAATCTTGTCGTATAATAATTTACAACATTTTGAAAACAAAAGAATAGAAATATTCTTAGAATTACTAACAATACAAGTATACCTGTTTGGAAAAATTATCAAAAATGAAGCAGCAAATTCAAGCAAAATATAACATAGTTTGCAAGTTTTTTTTTTTTTTTTTTTTTTTTTTTTTTTTAAATTGCAACTATTTTTTAAAAATGTTTTGCTCTTTCTTATTTCGTTTCCCTAATAATTTTCAATAAATAAAGTATTATAGTGTTAATGTTGTAGAATACATTTTTATAAAATTTTTATTCAAATACGTAAAACGTTTGGTTATAGAATGAATTAAAATATCGTGAATTGTAAAAAAATTCAATGTGTACTAAATAAATTGTTTTTTATGTTAAAAAAGTAAGCTAGTAAGTTTTACGCATAAATCTATCTCAACTTAACTTAAATAACAAAAAAAATTTCCTAAAAATAAAATTTTAAACACAAAATTTTAAAAAAAACACTTTAAATATGCGTCCATTTTAAAACTTTCTTTTGATATTTTGGCTTTGATAGTTACAAAAAAAATCATTATCAAAATTAAATTCAGAAATGCATCCCCATCCGAAAATGCTTTAAAAGCTTTTAAAAATGTTATCGAAATAAACATTTGTGAAGAGACATTCTGTAAAAGAATTTTAAATGAAAAAAAAAATTGTCTGAAAAACTGTTTTAGTGAATATTTTGATGTTTTTTTTTAGTTACAAAAAATAATGAATGTTCTTTCGTAAGGATAAATATTTCTTTGTGACTCCTGAATGTCAAGAAAAAATGCTGGATTCTAACCAAAATATTACTTTTGTAAGCTCCACAGTATGAAAGTTTCATTTGAACTCTTCTTTCTATCTGTAAAAATAATTGGTCTGCGGAACAAATTATTCAAACTACAACAACACGTGTGTGAGTGATATATATATATATAATTTATATATATTTTAATTAATTTTAGAGTACTTACTAGCACATTCCTATTGACAAGAAGGTGGCCGCAGAATCCGAGTGGTATAGGTATCGGATCGTGGCTTGCCTTGTCACGAGTTCGAGCCCAGTACCACTAATTACCAGCCGTGTAGAGCATTGATGCACGTTAAATCTGTCGAGAGCTGAAACGTTCTCCCGTTGGTGTGGTGTGGTAGTTAGGAGAGGGGGTGCCAGCTCAGGTGTCGTCCACGTCACTTGACCATGGTTCAAAATTACGTGGTCCGTCGCCAAAAGCCCTCGTGTAGCTGAACAGTGCTCCGTTAATATTCAATCAATCAATCCTATTGACAAGGATAATACGTTGTTTATATTTCAATTGATAGAACTCTGTAACTCTTACTGATTTTTGATCTTACGAGGAATGATCAGAAGAAAAAAAAATACAAGTCTCAGCATTTAAATACTACATATTGTGGAGAAATTGTATTTCCCCTGACTTGGAGACAAATGTTCACTATTTGTCATAGAGCTGTTTTGCGGTTAGGTAGTTTTAGTGCCCAGATGGTACAGGGCGATTGAAATGGCAAGACTCTTAGGAAACTGATATCATTTAGAAGTGCAAGCCATGATTTAATTTTTGGGGCAAATAATGAGTCCGCATCTGCTATGAGCAAACAACATGTAGCTAAACTGTGTCACTCTTTACAATCATGCAGGTAAAATGGTGAAAGCCGCAATATGACGGGGAGCGGCCGGCCAAGTTCTTCAACGACAGAAATCCCCATGTCAGGATTTGGAGAAATGATTCAAAATGATCTACTGGTAACTCTGCGGGAAATATCTTAAGAGCTGGGACTGAGCTATGGTAGCATGCACCATATCGTTTCTGATGTGCTGGGATATTCCGAGACAGTGCGGTAAAATCATCTCTCGAGGCCTGTCTCAATGGACATGGACAGGATTTCTACCAAGGCGGGTTAAATAAGTTTGGTTCTTTATTCGAATTGTAACATTTTCTTCTGATCACCCCTCGCAAAAAGAATTTTCTTCAAAGCATATTTTTATTCTAATTGGGCTTTCGGTGTAAGCAATCATCATACAAATGGAGAAGAGAAGGCTGTTTTTAGTGTTATATATATTTTTTCTTCTGTTCTAATTAACTTAGTCATACATCATCACAAGATATGGGAACTGTCAAACTCTTTTTTATAAATGCCAATTAAAAAAACTATGACTTACAGATATTGCGTTTTATCTCCATCCCAGAAATCGATAAACGTGCAAGATGAAATCAAACCATAGAGATGTGAATATAGAATCCAGTTGTGTAGGTAGAAGACAGACAGACCACTACTAGAAGAGTTTTACTCCAGCAATCACTCTTAGTATGTGCATGATAATGACCAACTGTATTGCATTGCTAAGTTGTGAAACTTAGCATAAGATCCAGGGTCAATTTATCAATACTTTGTCAATCTATACAGTCTATATCATCAAAGCAAAGTATAACTATAACCTTTGAATATACAGCAGAATCGATTGTGGCTATAATGGTGGTTGGATACTTGACAAAGACAAATGAATGACATGAAATTGTGGTTCAGAATATATCACTATTCTGTCTCAACTTCACAATGGTATTATCCAAATCTATAGTGGCCCCCCCCCCCTCATAAATAGAGTGTATAACTTTTGTTTGTTCTTCCCCTGGTGTTAAGTTTGAGGTGCAATTGTGCTAAGTTTCAATCGGTCAATGTCAGACCACATGCTGCACACATCTTTAAAAAATTCTTGGTTTTTATCAGTCTTCGAGAATCCCTCCTCTCCGCGCGCGCGTTTCTTGACTTGTCACCTCTTAAACATCCGTGGTTGATGCCTGACAAATTACTGATCTATTATACGCCTATTGCTTTGAAGATCTTTAGTAACAGTCTATAATAATGAAGTCCAAGAACACTTCTAAATGCTCTTCTTCTATGTTTCACATATCTATTGTCAATCACGAAGACAGCAATAAGTACAGCTTTAGTCATTTACAATTCACATATTCGAACGCGACTGTTATTTCAGTTATACCGTAAGTGTATTTCAAATTATTTCTCCAAATATATTTGCTTTGTTATCAGCTAGGTTTCATAATATTGCCTTTTTGGATGATCAGCAATGAAGCCATCCAAAATTCATTTATTACTGAATATCCAACTAAATATAAAAACTCAATCCATTATCAGTAATATGCAAAATCTGATTTGACTCACTTATTTTGATGTTTTTATTTCATATTACGTAATGAAAGAGGAGCATATTTGCAGCTTTATTTTGATACCAATACCATTACATTAATTACCAAACAGAAAACTAACATATATTTTCAACATTAAAATTGTATTGTGATTATAATTTGTGTAAAGTATAAAATTTACTTAGTAATTTTTTAAATAATTATTTCGCAAAATTATGAGTTAGACTAATTATTTTATGTTTACGACTTTGTACATTAGTTATATAATAATTTAATACATTTGTTAGTTTTTGTTACAGAACTACTATTTCAAGAGTACGAATGTATTCCTATAAAACTTTTGAAGTTAATATGAAAGCACTGCCGTTAAGAATATCAAAACGAAGAAGCGGAACGTCATCAAAAAGTATGGTCAAATTAAAACGCAAATACTTCAAACACAATTTGACTATTATTTTCCTATATGTAATGATTTAAAAAAAATAGTAATTATAATTACTGGGAAAGAGTAGTTTATTTTGCAAAAGATTTAAACGTATTTCAAATAATTTAAAATAAGTATTTCTTAGATATTAAGGAGATTATTTTAAACGACATGTTTGTTTTTGATTTAATTCAACATTCTTCTTTTACCTGTTTTGTAGGTTTGCAAAAAGTAAATTATTAATTATTTTTTGTTTTTAAATTTGTGATGCAGATGAAATATGCTAAAATAGTATTTCAAAAGTCTAATTATCTGTGTATATTGTAAACTCATTTTTTGTTGAAAATGAATAACAGTGTATTACTTTTTTACATTTTTTAAGATAGCAACACAACAGATTTTGATTGTTTTAAAATGTTCTATTATTTTACTTCTTTTTGAAACAGGTGTAACTGAGAGCAATGAAGTTGTAAGAATGTAGTATAATGTGTGTAATTGATCTGCTACATAAAGGCGTTTTTTTTTAATTCGTACTTTTTTCTTCAAGTTAGGGCTATAATATACAGGAAAATATTTTAGAGTTTCCTCATTCTATAATTTTTCTTTCTTTAATTATTTAGACCCCGTCTAGAGCAGCTGATGCCTATTAAATCTGCTGAAACTCAAAAGTCCTCAAGTAGTCTTGGTATGGAAAAAAGTAGAGAGGGTTGCCAACTGAAATAGCATCATCACTTGGGAAAGAACTCACTACCTCAGAAGCTCAGAATTATTGATTATGTGGCACAGTCTTCGTGTAGCTTTGCTCTTTTTGAACATTAATAACAGCAATCAACTCATCTATTATAGTATAACAAATGTCGAAAATATCAGCAGTGTCAATCATTGACAAAGAAAGAGAGATAGGCAGAAGACAGTGTATCCGAAAATTACGTTCTGAAGGATAGTTTTCTAAAGAGAAAATGATGAAAAATGATTACGCGTTGAAATACCATTTTAAAAGAAACACTTCATTCGGAGATTTCTCCCCCAAAAATAGAGATAAATTCTTTACTAAATGAAAGTTTGTGATATACTATAAACAAGTAAAAAGTGCAATTTATTGTCTTTTTAAAATGGAATGTAATTTAGAACTTTACTTTTAAAAAAACTGCTCTGATTTTCCTTTTAAATACAAAGTAAATATTGTGCAGCTACGCAAATGTTGCGAATCTGGCTTTCAAAAAAAAATTTTTTTCTTTGTAATTGTAATATTTTTCTTCTATGTCTACATGTTAGAATTGTTTCATGTCAATTTCTAGAAAAACAATGAAATTCCTGTGAGATTTGTTACACAAAAATATAAGAATTTTTTTTAAACATAGAGTGCATGGTTTCTGTTTTTTATTTTTTTGTACTGTCTTTAAATACATATATATATATATATATTTATATATTCTAAATATCTGAATATCAAACGTTGAGAAATAAATATTAAGGCATGCATATACTCACTTTAGCATTTAAGTTATCCTCCTCAAAAGTGCACTCTTTATAATGTATTCTTATTATTTGTGCATTATTTCTTTTGAAAAAAATCACATCTAAGCTTTTGGAAACTCTTTAGGAGACTCTCCGGTAATAAAGCTTTCTTTCTTTTCAATTACTTCAATTTGTTTTAGTATCTTTTACTTAAAGCATACTTGCAAATCATTTTTGCCTTGCAACCTTATTTAATAAATTTAAGTTAAATATACTTTGATTGTAATCTCATTAGATTAAAAAGTAATGAATTAGTGTTTTTATTTGGGAGAATTTCTTGGCAATGTGTAAGAAGGAATGTGGATTCCAATCCTTTGCATAATCAGACAATTGTTTAATACTTATACTAAATATATATTTCTAGCGGAAATATTTTTATTCTGAAGGAAGAAATTCATTATTAAACCATCAGGAACTTCACTGATTCTTTTCAAAGAAACATAATTAGCAGCTTTCTGATGTATCTGTAATTTTATCTTAAATATCCACTGGTTTCGCTAAGTCTTTTGTAAGTTATTTGCATTTTTTAAAGTAGTTTCATTTTTGTCATAATATTCATTTTTATATATAATTTTTTTAAATATATAAATAGCTTTCTTTTTTTAACCGATAATTATTTTTCTATTCTAATGGGCATAAGATCTAATCTTTCATAATCATTGAAATTTCATTATTATCTGGAAAACTAATAAAAATATTTAGCTAAAAGTATTTTTAAAAGAACACTAGGGGAAACCTTTTTTTACGGGGATTTTGTATAAAAATAGTTTAGTATCTTAGAGTGATAATTGTGGATGGATTCATACTTAATAAAAAAGAGAAATAATCATTCTTATATATTTATATTATGCATTTTAATGATATATTTTAAAATGATAAGATTTCTTATCATACCGGGAGGTTACTAACCATGACGCTAATTTGATAGTTTGAGTTGAGATTAAGGTATACAAATATACGCTCGTACAATTAATACTATGTTCAAATGCAAGTTGTATAGAATTATTCAAGTTTTTCCAACAGAGATAATTACGTAGCAGTTAATTACTGAAGAATGATCTAATGCATTAACTTCTGGAAGTTCTGGCAATGCTAACCCAAATGAAGCTGCTGCAACCCTATAGGTTATAAACATATTCTTCGGACTATTAATCTTACATCCCCTATATAGCATTCATTGATTTCATCTGATATTGAGCTGAAGAATTGAGTATGGTGTCAAAGTATCTAGACCAGTAAGAAACTTAAAAACAAGGTTCGCTCCGTTTCACAATATTAACTTCATTACTCTTCGAAGAGTATATAGGAAAACTCATCTTCTTATATGACAATTACCTAAAACTTCACGATTGAAAAATTAATTAATTAACTTTCTTTTACTCTTGTAATTGTAATGGTCAATTGAATTAATTTTAAAAAAACATCGATCAATGTAACTATATAACGTGAATAATAAATTATTCTAAATATTATTTTTTTTTGTCTAAAAACCCCTAACCATTAAGCTTAATTATTTTACTCATTACACTTTCATTTAAAACATGTGTATTTTTTCATGACAAAAGTAAATATATATTAAAATAAATTTCCATATAGAAAAAAAATCACGAGGAATTTTAGTTCTTTATTAAAAGTATATTTTTTTAGTTTAGTCAAATGTTTCGAAATGTATAGGCAACATTTGTCAACAAGACACTGACAACTACTTCCATGACGAATGGCACAGACCGAAGACGAGAGATACAACATGATTTCCAAGCAATTTTAATTTTGTACAAATTTAAACAGCTTATTTTTTGAAAAAAAAATTGGTTCCATCAAATTATTTTTTAGATATTTTTTTTTCCTGATTTGCGCAGAAAGAAGTTACTTACTTTAAGAGAATGTGAGAACTTTTCCATACCAAAATGGAATTAAGTTGTTTCTTTTAAGTAAATATATTGAAATTAGTGGTCGAAAAAAGCTATATATTATAACAATATTAAAGTTCTAACATGTAATTAAATATTATTTATTTTTTGTATAACAAGATTTTGTTTGTTTCTTTAAGAGCAAATTAAAAATAAAAGGAAGCGATCGAAGAAAAGTAGATATAGGTAAAACAAACCGAAGGAAAAAAACAGAG
>BMAV01023935.1:36917-70178 GCA_019973955.1 Trichonephila inaurata madagascariensis | reverse complement strand
ATATATATATATATATATATATATATATATATATATATATATATAATAATAATTCAGATAGATAATTGCTATATACCACGAATCATATTGCGTGGTATATAGCAATGCCAATTAATCTCTTTTTTTTTTTTTACTTTTCTTATTATTTACTAATAAAGGATACTGGAAAGAGAACGCGTCATAAGAAAATAATTTTTATCAGGAAGACTATTACCTTCTTAGTATATAAGAATACTTTATGGCAGCAACATAGATTGAATGCTTGGAGTTCATAGATATATTATTAAAAACTTTTTAGTTTGAATGAAAGTCAAGCGCTTCGTGAAATTATTAAAATAATAACAGTTGAAATGATTTTAAACTTATAAAAAATTAATACATTGGATATTTACAATGAAAAACTTATGTAACAAAATTAAGTAAGAAAAGTAGGTAAAATAAAATTATGTCTATTTTTTTTCCACTGAATGGGATTGAGCTCACCAAACAAGCATATAGAGCAAGAGACTTTTTGAGAAGATCAGCATTGCAATACTTTGGAGAGAACCTGGCATGTATCATTTACTTAATTTTGAAACATATATACAACAAATTAAAGAAGTTCCAAATAAAAAAGCCAATTTTCAGATTAAATTAGAAATGAAAATTCAAATATGAGTGTCTGCTGGTATATCATAATGCAATACACTTCTTGATAAATATTTTCAAAAATAAATTACAAAACAAATATTTTAAATATTCAATCAAAATGCGTAATATTATTTTTAATTAACCTCAGAACATCGAGTGTTCAAGGGAAATAGTTTATAGAATAAATTGAAGAATATTAATTACTTATACCTTGTCTTTCAATTTCAGATTTATTAGAATTGGAAATCGAAAACATTGTATGTTTAAGTGGCTTATAGCTGTCATTTATAAAACAGCTTCTTTAAATGACTATTTTTCATGACTAATGTTCTAGGAAAAACGATTATTTTTTCAAAAGAACCTTTTAAAAAACGAGTGTTACTGCCAATAGCTGTGTTCAATAATCTATATAATCCAAACAACAATAGTTAAAAAAATATTTTTTGCACACTGAATGTCACACAGTTACCTTTTTAACTGCAATATCTGTTTACAACAATAATTACTTTTTATAACTGACTTGTCTAATTGATTAAAAGTTATAATAACTCCTCCTGGGAAACATTGTAGCAAAACTAGCTGTTACCTACTTTAATTTTAGCTCAAATACTTTTAAATACGCATTTTTCTTACTGCATTTTAATAAAATTCATTTTTTTTTTAATTTTTCGAAATTTGAAACTCATTTAATTTTGTAAAAGCTTATTTGTACACTAACAAGCATTTAATTTGTAATCGAGAAATATTTATCAATTTAAATGAATTATTATTTGATTTAAGGACTAAAAAATTTATTAATATTTTTTTGATTATAGACAATTTATTTATAGATGCACTTAATATTTTGAATAATCATGCATAATGGTGCAACTCTTTACTTAAAAACTATTCTTAAAAAATAGTATGGGTTTGCATGCGCGATTAATTATTATTTCTTTTTTAAAGAACTTCTTTTTGGTTATTCAGAATGGCAATATCAAAATTTCATGACAAGAACAAGTTTAATTTATCGTTTATATGTGTCTTATAAAAACAAGTAATATGAAAAAGAAATTAAGTCAATTTCTACTTAGATCAACAAAGAAAAATTTTATTTTAGGTACTTTTTTAAATAGTTACAATTAATATATAAATATGTATATACATATGACAGAATCACAACCTTAAGTGGTAATTAATTCTTATTAGTTATCATTAAAGTACCGTATTGTGTCATCCAAAATAATCGTGTATATAAAATTTCAGTTCAATTGAATGCTTTAAAATGTGAGAAAAAAACATTTTCAAGTTTTGGCACAGGTCGCCAAAATGGTCGCTAAGTCTCCAAAAATGATGCCAACGTGGCTGTGTATTTCTAATTTTTAAATAATTAGCTTTAATCAATTAATTTTTATTAATTATACTTAAATTATTGTATTGTCTTCAAAAATAATTCCGTATATAAAATTTATGCTGAATTGAGCGTTTTAAAATGCATTTTATTAGCGATTGAAAATTCCACCAATATAAATAAATAAATAAATATATAGAGAGTATGAGCTGATAGAGTATAAATTAAATAAACCTCTAAGATTGAATATTATTATTCTAATAAGTGCTGCGAAGCTTTAAAGTTTGTTTTTAAAAATGGACTTTCGATTTAACTCTCATACATTTGGTAAATATTTATTATCATTATTTTTAACAAAAGAGAAAGACAAGTCTATTTGCTGAAAGCAAAGTTCTGCTTATATGCTTCTATAAGCCCATTAAGTGACTCAGAGAAGAAGAGGATTTCTTAATTTTTTCATTCTTTTTCAAATTATATTTTTCTTCATTTTTCTTACTTGTTGCTCACTTTCCGTAACTTTAACAGCTCTCATACTTTTCTAAAGCATAATTATACTGTATGAATTTCTTTTGTTTAGCGGCATTTGAAAAGACTCCATTTCTTACCTCATTAAAACAGTGAAATATGAATTAGCGTTATCTGTTTGGACATTTCATAAAAAAAAATCCTAATTACGGAGATAATCTAAATACTGTGATATTTCCCTTTTGTTAGAAAACACAAAGAAAAAATATACTTTTGTACAGGCTTACTTAGATAATGAATATTATTTTAGCATTGTGAAGTATTATTTCTTAATACATTAATTATTTCTTCATAAATTAAGTCAAGTAAAACGTTGTTTTATGAATCCAGATTCAGAGACACATTGGCTACTTTGTCTATTTAGACGCTCTGAAATCAATTTATGTTTAACTTTTCCTTGATGCTTTATTTAAACTCCGATTGCTTCATTTCAAAATTCATAATATTACGATGTTTAAAAAAATTGGTTTATAAATAAATGTATTTAGAATTTATAAGTTATTTCAATTATTTTGTTTTCATATCCTATCACTATGTACTATATTTTTTTTTTGCAGTCACTAAACAGCCTACTTGTGTGTTGAAAGATAACAACAAGAAAGAAATAATGCAAGAATTCAAAGTAATCAAAATACTTAAAGTGAATAATTTAATTACAATCTGAAGGTTTTAAAAGAAGTAAGGTTAGAACTCTGTAATCCACACATAAAACTATTATTCTATGTTATTCAAGTGAAAGCAAATAACGCATTGCCTATGTTTTCTTTAACATCTATGTTAGAACTCTGAGAGGGAGTTGTGTTTTTTCAATTCCTATACTATTAGTTCACTCTCTCCCTATACATACATATATATATATATATATATAATAAAATAAAAGTGAAGAAGTTCTAGAACCTACAGAGCTAAAGAAGGAAGAAATTGGAATTCACAAGACAACAAATGTAGATACAAAAAATTCTTTGGACAAAACTGGAGACCTATTATAATTTCTAAAGCTGTCGCTGAATTAGACCAGCAATTTAGGATTAGCAATGCTTTATGGATCCAACCTTTCCCTTACATATATATATATATATATTTCCGTACATATCCCGTATATATATATATATATATATATAGCTTTCAAATTTTCATTCGTTAATAAAATAATTTCTATTCATCCATTCAAGCTCAAATATATATTTTTTAAATTTGTAGTGTATGACACTTAATTTTAATACAGTTTTATCATATCTAAATTCCTTAATTGAATTAAAAAATGAATAAATAGTACAAACAATATTAAATGTCCAACAGCATGTATAGAAATAAAAGTCTTTGGTTTTGTCCCTGTAGCGTAATGGATAGCACGTTGGACTTCTAATCCAAAGGTTGGGGGTTGGAATCCACCAGGGATGGCCTAGTTTCTGAGAATGTGATTTATTTTTTACTGTACTATTTTATTAGAATAACAAAATTTAATTCATGAAAAAAATAGTAACAAACACACAAAAAATAGTCCAATATCATATACAGAAAGGATAATAGGAAATGACTAGGAAAATCGTTTTCTCTCCGTTTTATCACTTAATATTGTAATTATGTCATATGTATATGCATATTTATATTAATAGCAACTATTTAATAAAAAGCAATTAACATAAAATTTTTCTTTGTTGACATAAGTAGGAATTGGCTTAAGAAATTGTTTTATATTACTCGTTACCTTTTATTTTTATTTGTAGCATTTTACAACATGATTTTTCTTCATTTACTCCCTGAGTGATTGAGTTTTTTTCATTTATTTCATTGAGCATTATGATGTGTAATTATTTATATTCAAGCAATATACTGATATAATGAGAGTGTACAGCATAAAAAATATTTAAATAAACTACAATTTATTTATTTATTTTTTGGAGTTTTTTTCCTGGATTATTTAAGGATCTGATTTTGGAAAAAACAATTTGTATGCAGCAAAAAATATTTTTAAAAAGTTACGATTCAAGCGAAGTTATCTGAAAGTTTTACTAAGAAATGGACTATACAATTTTTTTTCAGGTGATAAAATTAGAATTTTTTTTGTCATGAATTGGTTATAAAACATTAATTTACGTTAAATTATTTTAAGCTGAATAAATACCAGAAAATATGTGATCATAACAAGTTGATTACCTACTTTTTTTTAACTTCAAATTATATTTCTAGTTATTTTTGGGGTTTGAAGAGTTAAAGAAAATTTCAAATGAAATTAACCGTATTCTTAAGAATATATTCAGTTCGAATATGAATTGCTTCCCATTTAAAACCGCCACGTTTCATTAGCAAGAAAGTTGGAGTCCACATAATCCATACAGATATAACAATGTTGGAAGTTAATAACTGTGGTAGATGAAAAAAATAAGACCTCTATCAGATTCATCACAGTTTTCAACAAAAACAAATGCAATCCATGCTCTTTTATTAACCACCTCACGGACAAACAAAATCCTTTACTGACGAGTAGATGGTATTAAAAAGCAGCCACCACAAACATGATATAAAGTAGAAGGTAATAATGGATATAATGAAAATCGAAAACAAAACAACTAAAGACATACTTGATAAGAGTAGAGAAATGTGTTAAATGCTGGAGGACTGTAATAGAAAAAAAAGCAGAATTCTTTGGAAAAGTTCTGCGTTCGTATATAGCCCGAATACAATATTAGGAATTTAAAAGATTCTTATGGATTTTCTATATACGACTAGTTTCTTTTCACGACGCGACATACTGTAAGTAACTTGCAACTGAAGTCGCCCTCTCATCTCATCTTGCCTACCTAAGGGTGTAGGAAAAATGAAAGCAGAACCAGAGACTTCCAAATTACAATTATTTATTTAGTCAAATCACTTAACCCACAATAATTTATTCGTTTTCATTGGGAAGCGAATTCCAAAACTTTTAATCAGCAGTTCAGGAATTTATTATAAACCATACAAAAAATTATCAAGATAAGAGTGTTAGTTTTTGTATATAATTTTATATATGTCAATCCCACTAGGTCACTGGTAATTAACTTGTTTTTATCTCAATTTTGTTAAATTTATTATCAAATACACATTGCGCAGCACTGGTACATTTATACGTGTAATATATCAGTGTAAATGCGCATTTTATTTTTTATTACGTCTGAATATATTTTGTTAGTTTTCTTACAGTCATTTAACATTTTTTTTAAATTCTTTTGTTTTCGAATTTTCAATATGCTCGTGCCCCCTCGTAGAGTTGCCACGTCTCCAAGGGGGACGGGTCCCACAGTTTGAGAAACGCTGCTCTAATTCATTCCGTCTAAGAGGCTATATATTGACTTGCTTGATATCTGGTACTCAAAAAACCTATGAAAGATATTCAAAATAGAGCTAGTTGTAGGCAGGAGTATTGTGCACTATGCAAGACACGAAACTTATTAAACTTTTTTTTTCTTCAGAGACGCAGACTCACTGTTTTACATTTTTGACATCTCCTCTCCTTTCACAGAGCAACTCATGCCAGACGAAATATGTTATGCATAATACAATTAAAAACGTAATACTCTCCATTATGGAAGTAGTAAATTCTATTTTGTTACTGTTGGGAGTGCATGGAAAAATCTAAGGACTCCACACTAGCCTGGTTTATTTAAATATGATTATTATTTGTAGGGAAACTTAAAGGGCAATACTTACAAACAATTCTCAGTTACTTGACGCATTGCAACATAGTAAATATAACGTTATTACTAACATTTCACTGAATTGGGGATAAATTAAATCAACCTGTACTTTTTTCATGAAGAAGTTCCTAGAAGTGTCTTGAGAAAATTGAATTTTGTTAGAATGTATTTGCCTTTTTTTCACTTTTATGTGATATCGCCTTATAGCAGCGTTTCTCAAACTGTGAGGCGCGCCCCCTAGGGTGGCGAGATAACCCTACGAGAGGGGCGTGAGCATATTAAAGATTCGATAACAAAGGACTATTTATAAAAAAATTATTAATTTACTGAAAGAGTTAACAAGTAAAATACATACTAACATAATAAAAAATAAAATACATTAAACTCATATAATGTACTTATAAATGTATCAGTAATGTACAATGTATTTTATAACTAATTTTACAATACTAAGTTAAGAACAAGTTTTATAATTACCAACGAACCCATGGGCTTGTCATTGATAAAATTATAAACAAAAATTAACACTTATCTTGATAATTTGTACTGTTTATAATTAACTTCTTAACTGCTGGTTAAAAATTATGTGATTTGTTCCCCAATATCTCCATTTTCTACGTAGGTGCGCATATGTGATGCATTGCGGAAAAGGGGGGGGAAAGGAATAAACAAGCAAATTCTCTGAAATAAGTATATCCTTCGCAAACACTGTCAAGGACCTTTTATTGCATTCCAAATCCTTCGGCATAATTTTATGGATAGCTGTGCTCAGAGAAGATCGTACTTCGGAAAGATGTATATATACGTCCAAGGGCAATTAGCGTCTTGGCTGAGCGAGACGTTTATATACGCTGGTGGCCCTTAGGAGGTTTAAGTCGTATTGTAGCTTTGAAGTCAAAGTATAAAGTTATTGAATTTAATACATTGTTATTGTCTGGAGGGGGCACGATGAAAATTTCGATTGAATATTGGGCCACAGATATTGAAAGTTTGAGAAGCACCGCCGTATATTTCATATATTTTTCAGTTGCATTTGAGGGGGATTCGGCTTAACTTGGATATTTTAATAACTGAAAGCAATGTGATTTTTGTTGTTAGTAATTCGCATGAATCATATATACTGATTGGAGTATTACTGTTAGTGGTAAGGATATGCAATAAATGTGTAACATGGCTTGCGTGATGCTTCAGTTTAATCAATCTCTAGTATGTGTATAATCGCTCTCTCTAATCTAATCCCTTATTTCTCCTGTCGACAATTTTGTCAGTATTAAAACATTTCTTTTAAAAAAATTTTTTTATCGAAACTTAAAAATCTTGAAAATGTATCAAATGTTTTTTAAAATAAAAAAAATGAAATTTAGTCTTGAAATAAAATGTTAAACCTATAAGCCTTTTTAGTAGTGAGGGCAAGGAAACTATTAAAGAAATCTTTTAACAGAAGTTTTAAACAAAGTTAAAGGAATTTTCGTAAAAAACTTTTTTTCTTCTTCTTTTTATTAAAGATTAAGCTCTTTAGGGAACATTTTGATGGATTTCTATTAACGTAATTCCTATGTTGTCGTTTCGTGTTTGGGAAATAAAATATATAAAGCAGAAACAATAAATTCCAATAGCTTTTACTAAATCTCTGTATATTGTTTTTTTTTTTTTCATTTTATTTTTATTGTATTAAAGAAGACTTTTTCACTATTCAGAAAACACGTTTATTTATTTATTATTTTATTTATGTTTCCTTAGTCATTAGAGAAATATTTTTATTTCAATCACTTTATTCAATATGCATTTTAAAATATCGGTGCAACTTATCAGAGAAAAAAATTTAGCTAATAAAAACTTAAGATCCTCCCAATTTACAACAACATTGAGATCTGAGATTACAATCTAATAATCTAATCAGAAGCTCTAAAATATTACGAAGAAGATTAATTGAAAGCAATCATAGAGGATTACTGTACCTGTAGATCCATAGTTTACTTGAAAAAAGTGATAAAAAAATGATAAATGAATGACGATGCATGATGGTTCATGATGGGGCTCCGGCAAATTTATGTGCTCTTGAACGTGAGTGGCTGAATATGACATACACCCATTACTGTATCGAAAGCGAGGCTTCGTTTCTATGGCCACCATGATCTCCAAATCTTACACCGTTGGAATTTTCTTTATGGGGCAATCTCAAGGAAGTTGTGTTTCGAGACGTAGTTACAGCACAAAATGACTCATTTGCTCGTATGCATGTTTTTTGTTCTTCGGTGGACACTTTGAGCCTCTGCTTTCTTAAATATCTGCAAATACTACAGTTGATGAGTTCTTTAGGGTGGTTTTTCCTTTCAACGACGTATTATTTTCGCAAACAATGGATAGTACAGGCAAAGTTGTGTGGGACTTTTTTATGTATTCTGAACGAGGAATCTAGCTGTGCAGACTTCGGGTTCTATTTTTAGGACACCTGTATAGTATAAAATATCAAGACCTGTTTTTTTTTAGAATTCAAAAAATTAGACTTGGAGAGTTATTAATTGAAGTAAATCTCAGGTTACGATTTTAAACAAATTAAAAAAAGCAAATTATTGATAAAATATCTCTATATTTTGACAACTCTTGCCATTTGTTTTATTCAAGAAACAAACATGTAATTCAATCATTGTTTTTATTTTAGTTTAATGTCTGAAAAGTTGATCAAAAATATTCATTATGAAATTTTTCATTTAAAATAATCATTTACTATCAGTAGTTGATTTGTCCTTAATAATTTAATATTTATATAAGAGTTTCGAAAAATAATGTATATATTATCAATCTAAATTTTAAATACATGTGTTTATCTTACGAGTAGTTAGTTATCAAACAAAAACATGTGCACATGAATCTAGTGTTTAAGCTATAAACTTCATTAAAAAATTTAAATAATTAGCGATAAAAATTGGTTTTGTGTACTACTTTTCAATGACAAATAATCAGTGTAAAGAGCTTGTTCTTAACTAAAATTTCACTAAACTTAGTGATCGTTTTTTTTTCGTTTACACCACAATTCGAAGGTACTCTTGAGATATTAGTTATGTTTCTCAAAATTTAAAACCTCCTTTAAGTGACGAGAATGATATATGAGTTGGCACCCACTCTCCAAACTTCTATACAATGTCAGGGAGAAAACTTTGAAACTTGGATGAATTCCTCCACACGGTGAATTTTCAGAGTTATGACTCAAATCTTCGTTTCGCTAATGTTGGTCACTTATTGGAGACCATGACCATTTGATTCTCAATTGCGGCCATAATGTTACTTTAAAACAAAACAATGGCTATTGAAAATGCATCATTGTCAACATAATCTACATTTTAAAATTTACTAACTTTTACAGAAATGTAGTGAATTTCAAGATATATTCAATTTAAACCTGAGAAAAATAAAATTTATTTCTGTATTTTTTATAATGAAAATGGTAAATATCTGTGCTTTAAAAATTTCCTCCTTCCTCTCTTCTATTGTTAGTAATTAATGTAAGAAAATACACACAATGTTTTGTCTGTTTTATAAAGAATTATAGTTTACAAAATTATACAATATTTATAAAAGGGGAAACTTTTAATATATATATTCTTCATCGGATTCCAAATACGTATTTTTTGTGAATATAAGAATAAATGCATATTTATATCATATCGGAATATTTTGATAACATATCAGACTCTAATAACTTCTTTCGTATAGCTTATATTCGTGCCTTTTATATATATATATATATATATATATATATGAGTACATTTTTTATAAACATTTATAAAATATATTTTTCTCAGTTAAGATATTTACTGGAAAATGATTTGATTTCTTTTCAAGCAATAGATCCAAGAATTTTGATTTGCTCTACATGTAAGCGGATTTTCTTTCAAGATCCGATACACCAATATAAAAAGTTTTCATCTTATATCCTATATATCCAAGACTAATATTTATGAAGGAATGTTTCTCAAAGGTACACATTTTTCTGCATCAAAGAAAATATAGAAACATCCGCTTTGTTAACATCTTACTAAACTGTATTTATCTTCTAAAATAAGTTGTATTGGTGTGAAAGATAGAATTTTTTCAGCACAGAATTAATTTTCCAAGCCATATTGGATGATTTTGCAGTATTTTCGTGTAACAGAGTGAATTAAAACATTTTTTTTTCTTCAGATATATGTATGACATGGCCGATTACATCAGTTTACCGAATAATTATATAAAAATATTTGAATGTGTCGAAAGTTCTAAGTAAAAAAAAATATTGATATTTTTGACATGCTTAGTTTTTTTTCCCAATGAATCTGTTTTCTATGGATTTTTGTGTTTGAAGAAGTTATATTTCTACCAGTACGAATACTTCAAAATATACACTTTATAACAAAAAAAAAACGATGCACCAATCGATGCAAATCTAACCAATAAAATTATTAAATCATCCTCAACCGCGTAAGTATGAGGTGATGTATCTGAGAGATGGCACGTGCTTACGGAAGGAACTTCTTGAAGCGTGCCTATTGGAGTGTTAACCCTTTGATGTTTATGAGAGAGTTCAGCTAGCAACCGAATCGTGCTTCATAATGCGTGCAAACAAATTCCACTCGGAAGCAAGATTTTGACCGAAATGGGTAGAAACGAGCACTACTCGAGTAGTAAAATTTTCCCCCAATGTGTGCAGATGAGCTGAGCTCGTTCGCCATTATTATTCTGCATTGATTATGTTTTAAACGAAACCTACTCACGAAATTTAGTTGGTTTTACTGTCTACAGATGGCAGTACGGGTTGAATGAATTTCTTTTCATAATGAAGGGGGATTCTTTTTTTTTTTTTTTTACTTTGTTCTTTTTATGCTTATTTTGGCGTGTTCTTTAGGGTGTTTGTAAAGTAAAATGGCTCAAAAGCGAAAGTTAGATAATTACGATGATGATTATGATTGTGATACAGAAAGCTTATGAAGTTTTGAGTCTATTGAAGACTTTGTTCACAGTATATCAAGCTCAGAAGGGGTATTTATTTAGTCCTTCCAATTTAATATTTTTCTTATATTTATAATTAACTATATTATTATTTATATAATTGATTATAATCATGTATAATTTACTATTAAATAATTATCATTTATTAATTATTTTAAATTATGTAAAAACTTATTTATGAACTACAAATACTTTAAAAAAATTTCAAAACGCGTGAGGAGAGCTATCTATGGCATCACCAGAGAAGGGTGATATTTTCGAAAGAACGGCAGGGGAAAACAGCTGCCACTTTTGACTACTGTTTAATCGTAATGCTGCGCGATTTAAGTAAACGAAAACCGCTCCTTTCCCTAACCCTCAAAGGGTTAATTTGTAAAATTTATGAATTAATTGGATCGTTATATTATAATATTATTCCGTTGAGCTTAGTCAAATTTGAAACTCTTTCTTGCATTTTTTTAGTTTTATCCGACCCTCCGGTGTGTCGTGGTGTTGGGAGGATGTTGCAGTACGAATACTGAAGCTAAGGTTGCGTAAGACGCCTGCGATGCTCCCAATCTGGAGCCTTGAGAAATCACCTTACGTTCTAGAACTAACAAGCAATTCTGGGAGTTAGGCGGGGAATCAGTCGTATAGTTAGTCTAGAAGTGCCTCTTGGAGTCTGTGGATTTCTCTTTTCATTGTCTCTTTAAAGGTGGAATAGGTCTCGTTTAAACAGAAACACTTGGAGCAGTATCATTTTTGTTTGAACAAAACCAGGAATACCATTCGGTCATTGGTCTTTGTCACTCCTGGTGCGGTGGACTTTGAAACCACAGATTGGCTTTGGAATTTTACCGGACATTTCACTGTTGGATGGATTAAAAAGATATCAAATGTTTACTTGCCCTCCAATTTAAGCTTCGGTATTGTCATTTCTTGGGTACTTTCCCACTCGAAACTACGATACCGCTGAGAAGTCATTACCTGTCATACATGAAGTTGGTCCTTTGGTGGCACCGCAAGTTCTAAAAGTAAAGGACTGGTTATTTAACAAAGAACATGTAAATATATTTGCATAATGTAATATTTCTTACATTACTACATTCTACGCAACAAAACATTTTATTTTTATCATTTTATGTTGGAAAAAAAATTTCGAATCACTGCGCTATTGAATGTTTTTTTTCCAAATAAAGTTTTTCATAATTATTGTGATCATATCTAGTTCAATAGCAGTTGGGTGATATTAAAATATACTAATCCCTCACTGGCAAGACAATCAGTCATTGATAAAATGAATATCATTTATGTGTAAACACATTTTAAAGGCGCCACTGTTAATTTTTAAAAAGATTAAATATGAACAGTATCTTTAAAAAAAATAAACATTCCGTTAGTTGAAAATAAAGCTTAGACAAATTCCAAGAGATTTATATTTCTCGAAATATTCTTCAGGCAGAGAGAAGCAGAATCTCCAAATTTTCAAAAAATACATGATTAAAATTTCATTTAAACAATAAACTTCTCAACGTTGCATTTGAAAGTGGTGCTTACCACGTTTCTTGTATTAGCACATTTGTTTCATCATGTTTTAATTCCCTCTGTTTCAGGAACTCTTCTATTGAAATGAAAACATGTAGAATTAGAAAAATGCATTTTTATCCAACCATTTTATTTACAACTAGTTCTAATCCGATATTTAACGACGCGAGAGTGCTGCGGTAATTAGCAACAAGTGCGTGTGTTTGTGATAAATATTTTGACATACAAATCTGTTTCTGCAATAAATGTTTCACTTCAAATAAAACAAAAAATTTAAAATCCTCATTTAAATCTTAAAAATTACAAATACATATACTATTTACATTGCGAAAGACCACAAAAAAGATATAATGTAATTACTGTGCACAAACAAACACGCTTGCTATTTCAGGTCCCACAGGAAAAAGTCCAGTAGAGTCAGATCAGGCGAATGTTAAAACCATCTTTGACGCCATCGTTAACAATTAATTGTGAGAAGGCCATGTGTCGCTTGTTGCAGAATTGGAAAGTACCTCGTTGAAGAGATCGGGAACGGTGGTGTCAAAGATTGGCATCCACTTTCACCTGATCTCACTCCACTAGACTTTTTCCTGTGTGAATACATGAAACAGCAGATGTATGCGATGTATCCACAAACAGTGCTCAAACTTAATTCTCTCGCAGCGTATTTACTTTATCAAAACAAGTTCAAAAATTGCTTACGCTTTTACTACGTATTTCAAATATACATATTAAATTGACATCTTAGAGTTAAAATATACAAAAAAGTTTTGTAGAATTGTTTTTACTTTTAAATATAAAATAAGATATCATAAAAATATGAAAATAAAAAAACTAATGAAAACATAAACAGGAACAACACGGGTTGTGCAGTTAAACAGTCGGAAAAAATGCCTACTCGCAGAAATCGCGGGTTGCACAAATTTTGCTACACCTACTTTGCACTTGGAAATCGTGGGAGGCGCAGAGAGAGGGTTAAATAATGCAGTACACATTCTTGAGTATCCGTACTGCTTGGGCTCTTTACACCCGTGTACCCGTGTACAATGTGTACTCATGTACCACGTGTTCCCGTGTTCCCGTGTGCCACGTGTACCCGTGTACAACGTGTACCCATGTACAACGTGTACCCGTGCACAGCATGACATTCAAACAAGGATCCAAATGTGCAATGCATCTAACGGTAAGAAGTTTGAATATCTCAAATAAAGGTATGCACAATTGTTATATCTAGTTTTTTTTTCAGGTCATTTTTCTCACATCACAGAGTAGAAAATCATTAAAAAAAAAAAAAAATGCCGGGTAAGGGGACTAGGTACCCTTTGAGCATTTTTTTTTTATTTATGTATTTAAAATAATATTTTAGCATTTCATATAGTGTTTCTATTCAAGAAAATCATACGAGATGAAATTTTTCACATATTATCCACATAAATTTAAATTTTTTGAAGGAAATTTTTAAAATTTTTTAAAATTTTACTCCTTTTGTAATTTTTAAGTTTTTGGCCTGCAATTTTTTTGCAATGTTCTGAAGGATGTTTTAAGCAACTTTAGGGATTAATTTTCTAATACTTTAATTTGTTTTTGAAAAATAAAATATTGATATGCATGCTAAAATTCAACAAAAAAAAATCAATATCGCCTAAATTTTAATTTTTTTTAAAAAAAAAAAGTATTAAGTTTACAGCAAAATGGATCCCCAATTTCGTTACATGTCTTGTATATAACATACAGCAAAAAAAATTAAGTGATTGATAAATAATTGTGGAAGGAGTAGCATTTTGAATGCAATAATGTACCAAAAAACACATAATTCTAAAAAACACTTTAAAGTTTATAGCTCTGAAAAAAATAATCATAATAAGCTTAAATAAACTTAAAATACATCTTTAAAACATTATTTGTATAGTTTTCTAGGTAGACAGGATTCTTTTTTTTGAGGGTGTTAACAGCCACAGAGAGTGTGAAATGCGACTCATCTATCCAAAGCACAGTGTGAAGCCAGTCGTGCTGCTCTTTCATCTTATTGAATACCAATTTGCAAAATCTCGTTGAGAGTCGAAGTCAGCTCTTGGTTATATTGCATCTTGTAGGGATACCATCGCAAAGTTATTCACAGTGCTCTCCAGAAACTTCCTTACGGCACTCCTGTCTGCCTCGAAAATTCTCGAGCACTGCACTTCCCATGTGCAGCAGCCACCGACATGAATTGTACCGTCTGCTCCACTGTCGTCCCTCAACAGCAGTGGCTGTTGAGTCACGTCCACTTCTTTGACGTGACGTCAAAGTACCTGTAGCTTCAAATTTCTTATTCAGTGCATTGTTCAATGCAGAAAATGTTAATGGTCCTTTGCTATATGGCAACCCTTCATGCAGAGATATGCTCGCAATGCCGCAATGGTACTTTCCAAATTTCTAAAATACAGTTTAACTAAGAGAGCTTTCTCAACTATGGATAGCATTTGGATGCATACAGCTTCGACTATCATTACCTGCAGCCGTTGCTCCTTTTTACATTGTTTGTGGTTTTGCACCACCCTACATCTGGGGGTCTAGAACAGAAATATTTTTTGAAGTGATAACTTCCCTTCTCACGTTTTGCTGGAGAATGAACTTGAATGAACGTAACGCTCGGTTATGTAATGCTCATTCGGCTTTTTTTGTCCTTTGTCGGACATACACACCTCTTAAATGGAAAGGAGGGACGTTTCTCCCCGCCAATCTGAAACTCTGTAGTTTGTACCAATACGCAGTAAAAGTAAAGTTCTTACCTTCGACCTAAGTGGGGCTCCCCCCCCCCTCGCCACCTCATTCTACGGGAATGAATGTGGGATTTTTTCTAATCCTAGTTGAAGCAGGAAAATGAAACGTAGCATTTTCAAAAAATAGGCATAAGGAGAAAGAGCAATCCTATACTAAATTTAAACATAAAATGTCGAAAAAGAACACTTTTTTATAGAACTAAGTAAATAGTATAATTATCATTAGCAATAATGCAGTGATCTTAAGAATATAAATCTATTTTTGTAAGCGAATCAGAATAGCAAAGAAAAAATAGTTCTCTTAATTAAACAATTAATAAATGTACCTTGAGGTTAAAATGAAAATTAAAGCAATTAAAAATTTAAAACAATAGAATTAAATATATTCAGGTATTAAGAAAAAGTTACATTAAATAATTTAAATACAAGAAAACTAAATATAATTAAGAAGACTTTACTTGCAGAAGCACCGGATATATTTGTACAAAACTGTCATTCAATGATAAAAGACCTAGTATAAGCTAGAGATTATGTGATATAAATCTTCTGATTAAATCACTTTTTAAAGGTTTTGACCTACATTCCTCTCTTCCCAATTAGCTACCTGTCGTACAATTCCTTTGTTTAAATTAATTAATGGATATAATTGAATATTGTTAAATTACAACTAAAATTCACAAAGCCGAATCAGGTCTTCTGAACAAATTATCTATGATTTTCAGTGGGAATTTTAAAGTAGATTTTTTAAAAGATAAATTAAAACCTTTACTTGATTTTTTTAAAGTCAACATTCAATTTAATTATTTCAAATGATCCAAATGAAGTACAGAACAACATTTGACGGAATTTTTTTTATATATATTTAAATAAAATTTTGAATCTAAATTATTTATAAACTATTTCAGGTACCATAAACCTATTGTTCCCTTCTTAGAATTCAATTTATTCCCATATATGATTGCATATTTCCCACAAAAATATTACTTTATGAGTACAACTATACGAATAAATAATTTTATAGGACAATACCAATATCTCCTTGGTTTTTATTCTTCTAAGTAATCCCTGAAATAACATTACAAAATCTGAAGTTATCACTTCTATTGTGTGGTCATAAGTACAAACACTTTTTTTCGTGTTAAAAGAATTTCGCGTTAAGGGATATTGAAAAAAAAAAACACCATATATCAACAAAAATTTAGTTTATTAGAGTTTATTTTATTTACATAAATATGTATATGTGCATGCGTTTAATAAAAATCAATGAAACAAAAACGTTCACAAGCCCTTACATTTTTTTTTGGTTGCAAAACAAAACTTGGTTTCTTTTAGATCCGTTTGATGCAACCCGCATCTTTGTATCTTGATTCATTTTTGAATTATTCATTTTTAAAGTTCGTCTTTACTTTTGGATCACCTGGTATATAGTGCTCTATAAGTAATAGTTAAAAAAAACCAAGGATTTCACAAAATAATATGCATAAAAAGGGCACCCTTTTATTACACTAAACGTTTTTTATTAAGTTTTAAAAGATAAGATAATATGCGTAATTTAGAAAAATTTGTAAGTATTGACTGGGAAGAACTCAGAAAATCAAAAACGCATTTACAAGAAAGATAATTAAATTGAAGAATTACTTCCGTTTCTCAACCGTTAAAAGAACACATTTTACCTCAAAGTTCCTGTGGAACTTTGTTCTTATTATTACAGATACTCCACTCAGATTACTGATTTTCATTAATCGCTTCAATAACTTCCTCATAGAGGAATACTCTATTTAATTACTTTTGGGGAAGTCTTAATTAGTGCTAATGGCCGTGTGGTGGGAACGGGTTTAAGCTGACTGATCCGAAACCAACGAGTTTGTGAATTGATTTACTGAAGAGGAAGACGGGTTATTTACGCTATCAGTTCGTGTGTTAGAATAAAAATGCATTGCATTCCTTTTTAATATTAAAAGGAACTCCTTTGTATCAATTTACGCCCAAGCTTCTTTTTCTAACATAAAACTTGCTTGGTAGTGATACACATTTATGAATACGAGGATTGTAAATGATGTAGTGCTAATAAAGATTGAAAATACTTTTAAAAAACTTAGAAATAAAGTTGCATTAAAAATAATCGATATAATAGCCTTTGGAGTGTGGCGCCTTTCTGCAGAACGTCGAGATAATATTGGATACCTTTAACTATTCATTGATGATAACATCGAAGCAATGCCCTTTTTTTTAAATAATTGTACAATAGCTCTCCCTATTTGTACCCATTGCTTCTCTCGACATGGAATTAAATGTTCTTTAGTCGCTGTAATTATATCGTACTAGATATTTTTAAAAAAAGTTTTGCAGCTATAGTCAATAAGTCTTAAAATGAAGTAACACAAATGTTTATAAATAAATTAAAAATTTTTAAATACAGAATGCTACTGAAGGCAAAATAAGACTAAAGTAAGAATATTTGATTTATTTTTCAAGTAGTATAACAATAGTATAATTGAAAAAAAAAATCACAGACGTAAATTATTAATTCATGTTGATATTGGAAACCTTCAATTTACCATCATGATAAAGGTTAAATGAGAAACAAATGATTCCCTATTTGTTTAGTAGCTTTATCCTCATTGACATTGACTATCTTCATGTACTTTCTTTTCTTACTTACATTACACTGAAACTATTTTCTTCATTTCGGGATAGACAGATGTTGAGGAGCAAAATAGGTTTCTCCTATTAATTTGACAAGTATTCTTAAAAGTTCTAAGTGTACCAAGTGAATCACACATTATTTATACACTGTGTGGCCAAAATAGTATGGTTACACTTTCAATACAATATTAGACCATCCTTTGCCCTTAATATTTCACTGAATGGTACTGGATCCAACTGACAGATTCCCCGTTTAATCTCATTCTATAGATTCTTAATTGGGATGAGATCTGGTGATTGGGTAGGCCTGTTAAGCAAGTAAAATTTTCTGACATGCTTTTAGAACCATCTTGGAACAATGCCTTATGTATAACAGGTCCCACTAAAAGTATCCGTCTTTGGCAGGGCACTTTATTAATATAATTGGCTGTACTTGATCTGCGTTGACACTTAAATATCCTTGGCATTCATGCATTATTCTACAAGGATCAAATGACCCACGCAAAGCCAAGAGAACATCCCCCGAATTATCCCCGATAATATTTTTTTCACTAGTTTGAAGAAGTAGTGGCAATCCAGATGGGATCCATATGTATATTGTGTTTTCTTCATATTCGTGCCCCGCCATCTACGTGATTTAATTGAAGTTGTGATTCATTGGACAAGTCAAACATTTCCACCTATAACTATTTTCCGTATCACCCTTTTTGATATTATATTCAAAAGCGGATTGCTACTCAAATAGAGTCGATTAAATGGGGCCATAAATAATCACGTGACAAAGCCATAAGCAATAAATGAGCCGCACAACACATATCAACCGACCTGTCCAAGATCAACAATAATCGAAATAAATTTGAACACGAAAAACAAATTTTTACTGTTTTGTTTTTGCATCATGGATTGCCATTGCATAAAACAATTAAATGTTTGTAACTATTTTATTCGATTCTACTTAATACACAAATTGCCTAATTTTTCATTTTTTTTTCTACAAAAATGGTGAGAAAAGGGATTTAAATGTTGATACAATGCATTCAATATTTGCTTATAATACTTACATTTTTATGATTAATTCTATCAAAGTTCAGCTTTTTACCATCAGCATTTTATTGTTTTATTAAAATAATTCTGAACTATTTTGGTAACATTTAAGAGGAACGTATTTAGAAAGAGCTTATAGTATTTTTTATGTTCCGCAAAGTGTAGGCTCCAACAACTTGACTAAAAAACTTGTAAGAAAACTTCAAAAAAATTCTTCTCAGCACTTTTTTCTGCCAAAAACAAAATTTACATTTTTTCGCTTCTATTCCAACACCTTTCTGCATTGATTTTCAATTAGATTCGAGAATGCGGAGGAAATTATCTTTCACGGGCGATTTCATGGTTAATCGTAACCTAATTGTAGGATTTATCTTCCCATGCGATAAGTTAACTTTTATAAAAATAATTCAGAAAGTTTAGATAGATGCAATTTTTTGTCCATCAAGTACTTTCTAAAGTTTAAGGAAACTTGCTCCAAAAAATATCCTCAAGTTTTTCTCTATTAGATTTTTAAAAAAATGATTAAAATTTTATTTACACATAAATTTTATCCTATGATATTTTCGATAAAATTTTGACCCGTGGTCAATCTCGCCTCTTTTTACTACCGTCGTTATTTGCGGGGTGTAGAGAACACTCAAAACTCTTAAATACGGGCATTTAAATATGAAAAAAAAATTAAGTCAGTTATGATATATATTTATAAAGTACAAGATATTTTTTTGTATTATACAAATAAAATTACTAAATTTATCGCATAGAAATGACACTAATATTAATTTAAACTAAACCTACAAAATGTTAATTTTAAAGTACACAATTTTATATTTTTCCATAAACCACAAGTAAAACGTATGTACCAGTAGTAAATATACTTTATAATTAATGATAAATATAGTAAAAAGTAGAAAAATAATATTTAAATCATTTTTCAAACATTCAGAGCTGAATGTATTCATATGCTTTAAGCACATATTTTTCTTACATTGAAGACAAAAAAACAAGTAATTTTTACATCTTTTTCTCTGAACAAACAGTGCAGTACCTCTTTTTTGGTGGATTAATGCTCTTTTTAATATCTTCTGTGTCCGTAAAGCTTCTTTTGAGTGTTTTGTTATGGTTTGGGAGTTCCGATCTCTTATCCCACTGTGGCTGCACAAGATCCATTCTAATCTCCTCTAATAATCTTGAATGTCTCATTTTTTTTCCTCAAGAAGAACCGAATGATAGAAAAACGGAAGCATTGATTATTGCAGTATTAAGTAGATAAAATATTCGCAATGGCCAACGGTTACATATTCACGATACATCTCATATACTGCACATTTCATCTATGATATCAACACTGCCTGTAATATAAAAATTTATAATTTCAAGTTTCAACTCTCCAAGTTTGGTTCCGAAATTACACAGTCATCGAATTCACTTATTTCATCTTGACAATCTGTTGATACAATATCTAATAGACGACGAAGTCGCTGTTTCTCCTTTTCCCATGGAGGTTTCGTCATAATTTCTGGAAAACGTTTTGAATTTTTTTTTTTTTTTTAAATTAGGTTTTACAATTATTTTATAGAATTTTATTATTTTTATGCTACAATTATTGAAATTTTAAATAAAATATGCATGAATATTAATATATTTGAAAAAAAAAAATGTAAACGGAAAGAGAAAAACATACTCTTCCATAGATGCTTCGAGTACGAAAATATGTGGGGGGTTCTCAGCCCCCCCGGATAAACTTTTGAAGGTCGTTGCATTCCCTTCGTCATAGCGAGACTAATTGCACCTGGCCTGAAGGTTCAATGACCTAAAATGTGCAGCTGCAGAAAAAATCGTGGCTCTGCGCATTCTTTTCCGAATCCTTGGAGGCTTTTCTTGTTGCTGGGGTGTACGGAACACCTCGCGCAAGTGATCGAGGGTTAAATTAATTTTTGATAGCATTTACTGCATCGTAAAAATAATCCTAATTAAAATATATTTCTTTCTATATTTAATGTATAACTATTTTAGATATATTTCATAATATAAATATATATATTAAAGAGAATAATCCTTTTTACATATTATTTTTATAATTACTTCATAAATGAGAAATTAGTGTGTACGTATATACAAAGATTCATTGATTAAACTTTTGAACAATCCCAAACAAATGATTACTTGAGGTACTATTTATGAGAACCCTTATTTTAATGTTTTCAATATTATAGAGCACATTCCACAAAGGCACTGATTTGGGTTTTAAATATGAATGTCTTACAGTTTGATTCAAATGAGCTGTTGTGTCAATGTACTGTCGTTAAAGGGCTAGATTATCATAAAAATAAGAGATAATAGTATTTGTAAATTTCTTCTGAATCTATGTCAGACGTTAAATGGGGAATGATAGTAGCATTTCCGGTGCATGGAGCAAATACCATTGAAACCACAATATTTGTGAAACGTTTACGATGACCTATAATGGAAGTGTTCGAGCACTGGAATATTAAGAACAAACTGGGTCTAAATGGCTGAATTACTTCTGACATCGATTGGTGAATGATTAGGTGAAAAGAAAAAAATCTCACGAAGTGTGAAGGAAAGCAGAGTAATAACAGGGAAACAAATTACGGCAGATTTTAAATAAACATTATTCTGAAAGTAATTTTGAATGTATGTTCTATGCACTGTAGTAGCCGTGAAAGCAGAAGGCGACAGAGAGCATTGCTTTTTGAAGCAAACTAAGTAAAAACTGACTCAAACTCACTCATGCACGCAAAAAATGTACGTTGAAAAATTGAAAAAGAGATAATGTACTTTAATGAGTCCCGCTTTATAACAGATCATAGATCGATGAGTTAGAGTTTGAAAAAAAGAACACGAAAGCATAGAGCCAAAATTCTCATTACTAAATCACTTCAAGTTTGTAGATGCAATGTGATGTTTCCGAAAATATTTTTCTGAGCTCTCGATTTTATGTGCACGGATATCTAAAAGTAATTACCAACATCATATATAAGCAATGCCTCTGATCAAATTCATCAGGTAACATTTCCCACCATAGGGCTGGTATTGTGTAGGACTTTTCTGGAAAACATGACAAAGTCTTCTCTTTTGTTTTAGTTGAGCCCGTATTACAATTCTATAGAACATCTATTATTAAACTTTCAATTGTCGCGGCCACCTTTATGTTTCAACGTGATATCGCGGATCTCCAAGACTGTGAACATCCTTCCCCGACTTAAAATATTATTGATGAAATACATGTTCTAGTAGAGTTTTTTATTGGGACAATTAATAAATGTAGTCTAGAATATCAAAACTTTCAATTTTTCCACGAAGCCTTTCTGAGTGTGTAGGAGACAAAAATCTCAAGGTTACATGAGAGACTCCACGTACCACAGATTCAGAACCACTGTTGTAGAACATTTCTGTACTGACACTTAACGAGCCATCCTATATCTAGATCCACAAGCATCCCATTTCTTATTAATGGAAACTGTTATGCTTCAAGCGTGGTCTCATATGTCACGAACAACCTATCAGTATCTTGTAGAATCCATATTAAGAAGAATTAAGTTTATGCTTCTAGCAATAGATGTTCCGATGAGATATTAACGGAGTGATCAAAAGTTATCACCATCGAGTTTTCATGTTTTACCATATGAAATAAAAACCAAAGTAAAACTATTGAGCTACATTTAATGTAAAGATTGGTTATTCCCAAGTATAGAAACATTACTAATTCAATGTGGTCATTCCACAGAAATAAAATGGAAATACCCATAAATTTAAAAAAGGTGAATTCACAGCGAAATTATAGACATGCTGATCGCGGTCTTTGACTCAAGTAGGGAGAATCATCACTAGTATTCGTGACTTAGTGCCACCCTCATCCAGGAACACTTTCAAAAAGTTTTATGTTGCCTTCGTGATACTATTATAGGCAAATAGTGATATTAGTATCCAAAATTTCATTAGATAATTTGTAGGTGGCAAAGGATTGAACGAATAATAGACAGTTCCGTCCTGATAAGGTTTTGGTACGTTTTATAAACATTTTTCTAGAGAAACACAACTCACATGAGTGTTGTCATTTCCATACACCCTTGTGGCAGTTACTTCTGAACTCTCTCGATGTGACTCAGTATTACTTCTGGCATTTTGTGAGGTTAAAAGTGTTCCTGAAGTGTACCGAAGTGAGGAAAAAAATCACACAGTAAGTGATGGGACAACAAGCGTTAACAAAATTGGTGATCCAACACGACTTGCGAAACTTACAGAATAACTGAAAAAAATGTGTGGCAGAGTCCAATAAGATTACTTTAAAGAGAATAAATGCAAGAGTGTTGCATCTAGGTACGAGTACTTTTTAATGTTGAATATTCTTCAACACATCTCTTATTTTTCTTACTATTATAAGGAAACTATTAGGTATTTTTAATTCAAAGCGTTTTTATATAAATTTAGGTTTTTGATGTTTATTATTTAGGGCAGAAAATAGAAAGCTAGCTATATAAGAATCAGTGTACTAACTGCAACATCATATAATTGTATTAATTGTGTATAACAATGTTAAATAATGACTGTTGTTATTGTTTCTTATCAAGAATGGTGCAGTTACTGTACACCAACTCCATAAAACCAAAAATCGTCAAAAAATTCAAAAATAAAATAGGATTTCCTAAAACCTCGTCAACAATAAAACTCAAGCAGTTAAGAATATGACTGAGAGAAGCCTGATCAGCCTCACACCTATGACACTCTGGAAAGACTTTTCGATTTTGTTGAAAAGTAAGAGATTTGATGGGGCCACTAAAAAAGCGCGATAGAGCCGTCAGCCGATCCCTAAGAATATTAAGTTAGTGACACCAACGAGGTTTTTCCCCAAATAACTAAGGGTGGGCAGGGGTATTTTCAAAAGTTCATTTACTTCTATCCTTTAAATAAAAGAGAGTTTGGAAAAGGTTATGCAAGTGCCACCCAGCAAGGTATCAGCAGTGGCAGATTTGTCCAAACTATCGGCAATATCGTTACCATTCAATTCAATATAGGAAATAACCCAATGAAAGTATGCAGAGTGTCTAGAAGAAGCTCGAACCACAAGATCCAGAATATTTAGGCTTGGCATATTCCCAACAGTTGCGCAATGAGAAAGTAGCTGTATAGAAGCAAGACTGTCAGTTAAAATCCTAATGTCCCTAATAATGACTAATGTTAGCTAATAAATATGAATAAACTTTGAGCCTCAATAATGAATTTGAAATAAAAAAAATGGACAACAATGAACAAAATGTATTCAGCAGGAAACAATAATAAAGATTTTGAATTTAATTAAATTTTTCTTAAAAAATATCCTTTTATGAACATATTACAAAGAGCAATTAATTATATGTTAATAAAAATTTTGAAGATTTTCTGATTTATTTAAAATTTTATAATCAAAGTAAATATGATAGTATTTGAACTAACTTTTACTCATACGTTCGTAACGCTTATCTGTTTTTGTAATTTTCTGGGGGCAAAAAAAATATAAGAGTTAAAATTTTAAAATAGTACTTTTTAAATCTAAATGTATATCATTGATTTTTGGTTGAAAATAATACGCTTAACGCTATAAAATACACACTGAAAATCTATTATATAAATGTTCTACAATTTTCCCTTAAATCTTCTAATTATTATTTACACCATAATAATAGCTATTGTTGTGATTTTTAAGCGATTATATTTGCTAAATACATCTATCTATCTCTGAAAAGGCTGAATTTTACTTTTCAATGTGTAGATGTAAAACAATTCCTTGAGAAATTAGCATACATTAAAGCCTTAGTACGTCATCAGATAATCCTCTTTAAGAACAAATCCGACCTGTGAGTACAACACTATTACACGTTGTTTGGTTATTAAGCTATACAGAATTCTTTTGAAAAGGTGCCAATAAAGGAAATCTTAAACTGCCTTATAAATCAAAGAAGACAGTATTGATTTAAACAGCCAATGTGAATAAAATTAATGTCTTCGAATAAAGGTTATCTTCGGAATACAAATCAGGTTCATTTATCTCATTGAAAGAATTTCTGTTTTCCATAGGATTATAAACTAAAAGATATGAACTTTAGTCTTCCTGCATATTAATACAAAAGTAAATTCATATCCGTAAAATCAATTCTTTGACGATTAAACCTCATTAGTTAATTGAATTCTGAACTAACAAGATTTCATTTTAATAATTGATTTATCATGCGAAAGCGAATAATTTTGTAAAGAAGGAATGTAATCCGCTTTTAGGTCCATTAACATGATGAATTAGTATAAATCTTTAAGACTTTGGATTTGATAAAATGAAAAAGGGCGTTTATGTGGGAAGAGCAAATTTTCATCCCAAACGTCTTAACACTACTTATAATCTCATTTGCTCATTTTGAACTTTTATAATAAATTAACAAAATGAGCGTAAATATATGAATTGGAGATTTCTGAAGACTTAAATTAATCTTTTTCGATCTTGTGACTCGCAAATGGGGGAATTTTTTACTCAAATGCGTAAATGTTTTATGTTTAATATTTTTGGAAAAATTAATGTGTATGAAATGTCATTACTGAAAAATTACTGTTAACATAAAGTTATACAGTAGAGTACCGAAAACTCGACCTAATATGGACCGAAAAGTGGCCGAGTTTGTGAAATTGCCGGGTTATCGATAAAGGGACAAGTGTTTCTTCAGAAAAGATTTTTCTACACATGTATGTATTGTTTGCTTGAAAATAAAACAAAAAACAAGCAATGTAAAAAAAAAATTAAGTCAATTCCTACTTAGATCAACAAAGAAAATTTTTATTTTACTTACTTTTTATTAAATAGTTACAATTAATATAAATATGCATATGCATAGGTCAGAATCACAACATTAAGTGGTAATTAATTTTTATTCATTATCATTAAAGTATCGTATTGTCATCCAAAACAATCGTGTATATAATATTTCAGTTCAACTGAATGTTTTAACACGTGAGGAAAAAACATTTTCAAGTTTTGACACAAGTCGCCAAAATGGTCACTAAATTGCCAACGGGACTATATTTTTAATTTTTAAAATAATTAGTTTTAATCAATTTTTGTTAATTACAATTAAATCACTGCATTGTCCTTCAAAATAATCATGTACATTAAATTTCAGCTCAATTCAGTGCTGTAAAATGTATTTAATTAACGATTGAAAATTCTACCAAGATAAATAAATAAATAAACAAACAAACAAGCAAATAAATAGAGAGTGTTAATAAATAGTAGAAATTGAATAAACTTCCAATTACCCTTAAACAAAGGAAAGGTACTTACTTTATGAAGGCATAGAGCACATTTACTACATGAAAATGAAAATTAATGAATATATAGTATACAGTAATTTATCTGATCAGACATATCCCAGAAAAATATTTCATGAAGACATAAACTTGTCTATAATGAAAATTAAGTAGCTGACTTTGCAAAAATATTATTTTTTATTAAAGAAATCTGTAACGTCCTTATATGTTCTCTACTGCAGTCTGCGTTTTCTTGCTTCAGCATAAAGATAACAAAGGATCAGTAAAACCATTAAGGTATCCGACTGGGTTCGGAGACAATTTTCTAAAATATAACTTAAAAAATTATTTGATTGTTATTTTTTTAATTAAGTATGTTGCAAAACTATGAAAATAGAGCAAGAACAAATTTTTGAAAGCTTAATTTTCAAAATATTGAGAAAGTTCTACCAAAATATTACAAAAAGTTGTTCTTTTACAAACAACTGTAAAAAAATATATATCACAAAAATAAATAAAATGTTTGCAGAAATACAATTCTTTAACGTTTATCTATGCTTTATACTAAAAAATCTCAAATTCTACAGTAAAATTATGAAATACAGGTGTTCGAGATGAAAAACCTCAGAATTTTCTTAAAAAAACTTTTTTTCATATAAAATTAGATATATATATATATATATATATATATATATATATACCTTAATTGAAAAATTACCCTTAGCTTTTAGCAGCAATCATTCATTATAATACAAAGAACAAACTCAAAAAAATTCATAAGAATATTTCATTTACTTTAAGAAATATCATTCTTACCGTTAAAAATTATGTTCAAAAATAACATTCTTCACAAAATGCAAAGTAAGGATTATATTTGCAATAAAACTTTTTAATGATTTAGGAAGGTTTAAAACTCTCCAGAATTGTATGTTGTGCCTTCCTGAACTTCATACTTCAAACTTTTACAGTCTTGAAGGGCATTTCTTTTTTTAAGAGACAGTTTCTTATCTGGTTTAGAATGCCTCGTAGATTCAATAATTCTCGTTTTGACGAGGTACCAAAAATATCCTTTCATTTCAGAACACAAATTCATTCCTAACTTTTAAAGTAGAGGTAATAGATCAGTAGACTCAGAATTAAAATTATTATTGCGATATAATTCCTTAAACGGAGTGTTTGTTGCTCAACTAAGTTGTCTTTCAGGATTATACTCCACACGACATTGTTAAGACTTTCATTGCAGTTCTGATCTTTCCCGTGAAGACATTTTCTTAGGAGATTTTTATAGCAAAGTTCCTTATAAGTATTTTTAATAGAATTAATGACTGGATTTGAAAAAGGTCCGTTAATATTTCTATCGACGTTTCTCCAACAAATACTGATCTCTGGAAATCTCTTCTTTTTTGGCCTCATTGATCTTGTTTTTGGACTGACAACTTTAACTTAATTAAAAAAATAACTATAACTCTATATAAAAGTACAAATAAAAAAAGTTATAAAGATATCTAGTTTTGAACACAAATGATAAAAAGATAGCAACTCGTTTAAATCGAAACCAACATTATAATAAATTAACTGTTGCCTATTTAAATGCAAAATATATCTATTAAGACATTTATAAAGAGAAATAAAGTTTACTAAACATAAAAAAAAATTCGTTAAAATATTTTAAATGAATAAAAATCTCATTTTGCCGGTGAAAATCAACCTAAAACTCACACTTCCGGTTTCAATTTCGGCTTACTATCTCAAACCAAAACAGCTATAATTTTTTCTAACTGACTCAGAATTAAAAGTACGATAGTTTTAGAAAGCTTATTAAACAGGTTACAAAAATAGACTATAACATAACTTTAGGTTGTTTTTTTTATGAAAATGGTGTTTTAAACCAGTCGGATACCTTAACGTGGCACGCTGCTGTACAAAATACTAAAAGTAGGTTTCAACGGCCTTTAGTTCCTCACTATGTGATATTTTAGGAGTTTGTACGGTATCCTCTAAGCTAACGTCAACATCGTTTTTCAGCATTTTTCGTTAATTGATACCCCAGCACTAATTTCTGGATAGGACATAATGTCTTAATCTTTATCGTTCTTGATTTTCGGAGTGCGGCTTAGTTATCCGGACTGTATGGTTATCGAGTGCCGGTTTTAGAGACTCTGTTGCATGTATTATCGAGAATCTAATAGAATTGTTACTTCATATTTCAAAGTAAAAGCTGTTACTAAGTTTCGAAAATGTTTTTATTAAGTAAACTACCTTTTGTACATTTCTTTCAATCCTATACAGCAAGCTAAGCAAAACAAATCCAATGCATTCGCAGCTTTCTAGTTTTACTTTTTGACTGGTGTTGTCAAGTCATAGGTTCAAGTCCTGCTGCCAATGATGACCCAACGAATAGAAAAACTGGTGTATGTTAAGGCTGTCGAACCTTAAAGGCCTTGTACTCCCGTAGTAAGGAAGTTTCAGGGATAGGGTGTCAATTTAAGTGTGGTCCTCGTCAAATAACCATGCTTGAAAATCCCGAGGTTCTTCACCAAAGGCGCTTATGTACCTTCAAAATGCAACGAAAATAATCAAATTATTTCAGATTAAGATAATTTCAAACAGCCTATCATCTACCATAGAATAATATAAATAAAATTTTATCAAGAAAAATTTCTTGTTACAAATAATTTTTTTTTCTTCGATTAACGTCCATTAACGTTCCATTAACATATTTCAAACTGAAATATATTTTATGTAGAGCATTTACTTAGTACAGGAAAATGGGTAAATGATGTTTTATGTATATGATGAGAGAGGGATAAAGAGGTTAAGAAACTCTTTTTTCATCTCTTAGAGGCTGAGATGCGTTGAATCTGTGAAAGCTCAATATCCTCACAATCGCGTTGCGTGGAAGTTTGTATAGAATGTTTCAGGTCATGTGTCGTCCTGTTCACTTGACTGTGGTTAAAATCACGAGGTCTGTTTCCTATAACTTTCAATTTACTTTACTGTATGCCATAAACTAAAATCAAATTAAAAAAGTGTATTTAGTAAAAAATTTAGACTCGCTATGTTAACATTACATTAATTAAAAAAATAATTTAAATCTAAAAAATAATAGTTAATTTAAGGAATTTAGAAGTCATAGAGCTAATGAGTTGCATGATTTGTAAACAAAATAAAAATTTATAGTCAAAATCTATTATTTATCCTAAATTTATATCAATAAAAGAAGAAAACTGTAATAATAGCGTCAAATAACAATATCTTGAATTAAGTTAACCAAAATACATTTAGTTTACACTCCAGCATTTTTTTTCAAAGTCATTTACTTTATTTTATGTCTAAAAATGCACTAAGATCATGAAAATCATTTCTTAAGAAAGGCCAAGCTACTATATAAATATTTGTCTTGAAATATAAAAATAGTTTGTAACGTACGTAGTAGGATTCAAAGTTCCCGGACTGAATGTATAACTTTAAAAATATTACCAATTAAACAACTGAAACAGATCTTATTTGAAATTAGACCATTGAGAAGCAACATGATTTTGTCATATCTTTTAAAGGTCACCAAAACATTTCTGGAATCCATTTTTAGCCATGTCCTTTAATTCAGCCTGTGATGCACTTTTAACTTCATCTGCAGATTGGTTGGGGTTTAACAAGCAGGGGGGAATGATATGTTGGTAAACACTATGTATGTTAAGTACCTTAGTCAGTACCCATTGACATATGGCCGATGACATCCTTACTGATTCTGATATTGTTTGGAACCGGTTCCTACGTACCACCCCAGAAAGATTTTCGATGTTTTCAGTGGTGCGGGAAGTCTGTGGACGTCTAGAGCGTTTGTCATCTTTGACACTTCCCCTGCCTTCCCTGAAACGTCGAACCACTCAAAAGCTTGCGTTCGTGATAATGTAAAAAAAGCCATACACCTGCTTCAAAATTTCGTAAGTCTCTAAGCACTTTTTTAAAAAAAAAATTCCCAACTGCACACGAAATTTAATATCCATTATCCACTCAACATACGCAATATCTTTCAATCTCTTACGACTAATTACATCCACTTACAAAATACGCCTCTGTGGCTATCCACTGACCACATGCTTTGGAACAAATTATTTTTAGAAAAGGGGAAGAATGCTATAACACAAAAATGTTATTGTAGTCAGTCTAAAAAATGCAGAAATTTCCCGCGTCATAGTCTCGGTCCGGGAACTTTTGAAACTTACTATCTACTTATAAACAGCCCAAAAAATTTTCTCATCAACTAAAATTAGTTGAATCGATATATGTTTTAAAAATTAACCTATTTTCGCTATAGCTCTTTAAAATTATCCTTTTTTATTTTATTTATCAGAATTACAAGCATTGAAATTACAAGATATTAAAACTGCCAAAAACACTTTTTTAGTAACTGAACTTCCAAAAGACATAAATTTAAGCAGAATAATCAAAGGTTTTGCAAATAAAGTAAGCAATTATAAGTCAAAATTCCCCTAAGACAAAATTACGTCTTAAATAAATACGAAAATGTTCAAAATAAGTATAATGCATGTGTGTGTGTGATTTAAAAATTAAAATAAAATTGGTACTTTATCTAAAAAATATTACTTTTTAAACCTATGTGTATAAAAAATTAAATAATATAATTCCTTTAACTATGTTATTTTCCTAAGCTATTTAATCGAAGAAAATTAAAAAATTAAAATAAAAAAATGTATGTGTAAATCAATAATTTTAAAACTATTAATTAAAGTGTCTGTTTGATACTTGTTAAACAACATTGTTTTCCTTTTCATCTGTTCAATGCTCCCAACACATTTTTTTTTCTTTTGACTCATCTACTTTTCTTTTAACCCATCTACTCTTTTGACACATCTACTCATTATTGACTTTTCTCTTCTTTTTTCATTCTGGGATTCAAGTAACGCTACTGCTCCCTCTCCCGTTTTATTTTATTTTATTTTATTTTTTTTTTTTAAAAAAACGCCTAAAGTCTCATTTTTTTTTACAATGTTTACTGTTCTTGCAATGCTTTCATTTTGTATTCTAGAACCATACTTTAATCAGGTACTAGTTTCTCAATCAAAATTATATAATAAAAAGCAATAAAACTTACATGAAAAATACAAGCTATAGTAATAGGCAATATAAGTTAAAACAAAGAGTTTGGGGTTATTTCCTCATCCATTAGGCGCTATTTGCTACATTTTTAGAAGTATTTTCTTAGAACAACTGTTCTCTTTCATAAGTTTAAAATGGGAGCTTTTTTTAGTAAAATTCTGATAGATTCAGTAGTTTTTATTAACAGTATCAATAGATCTTGGAATGTAATGCAAGTATATTGAAATATCTGGGATTTTTTATAAATAAAAACAGAAAACTCAAATCTTTATATTACTTGAACGTATTTAATTTTGTTTCGTAATCCATTTCTGCATCTAAAAGAAACTTTAAAAAAAGCTATTTTCTTACTTAACTGTATTTTTAATTTTCAGTGAACAAACATAGTGCTGTTATTATTTTTAAAACATGTATAAAACTTTCACGTTTTAATTAAGTACTAATAAGAATGCAAAAGTGTTTAAATAAAATGCATTATAGTACAAGGTTATTTTTCTTCTACAATTAATATTTTACCAAAGAAAACTATTCCTTTCAAACATATACATATTTCGATGATGTTTTATTTCAAATATATATATTTCTCTTTTATATTTATATAATAATTAATTAAAACGTTGCAGCGTATTTTAAGTTGGTCAGATCTAAAAAGGAATTTCAAAACTTCTTCCATGAAAAATATATTTTCCTTTTGATTATGATTATAATGCATTAATAAAATTAACAAAATTAACAAAATGTGCATATTTAATTTATTTTTCGGGGTATTTCATTACTATTTTACAAAGAAAAAACAGAAAATAGTTAAACAAATTCGTTTGTGTAGTTTTTTGATTGTTTGCATTTATAAGAAACTGGAATAAAATATTTTTTTGTAATGTTTTTGTAACTTTTCTTAGCACAACTGCATCACACAAAGCACATTCATTTTATAGAAAATTTTTTGGATGTGCTCTCATTAGGAATTATTCTTCTCGAAATTATTAACGTTTCTTAGTATCTTGAAATTCTAAATAAAATAGAAAAATAAATTATCTCAATAACAGGAATACATATTTTACATTTCAGTTAAATTTAAGTTTTAAAATAAGGAGATGCCGTAGAAAAATTTCATACATTTTACATCTTAAGTTTGCTTGAAAACTCTGTGATAATACTCTACTGTTTTCAATTATGTAATAAAAGTAATTTTTTTGGTATAATGTGCAAAAATGCTGATAATAATACAAATGTGGTATAAACATAAGACTGAAATAAAAATATTAGTTATCCGTACATTGAACTGAAAATTTATTCCTAGTACATTTCGAGCTTTCAAAACTTATTCCTTCTTAATAAACTTCCGTATTCTTGATGTGGAGAGCGCAGAACAGGATAGTGCATATTCAAGCAGCATTAACGATACACCTATAAACATGTAGTCTCTAAATCATACTCTGAATAAGTAAGGAAAAAAGTTTGCCATTCTTATGATTTATTGGATTTTTAAAAACAACTGACAAATATGTGACATATTTTTCTTGTTAAATACTGGAAAGAAATAATTTAAGAATCCTTTTCATAGAAACACTTATTGAAAAGAAGAACTAGAAGCCTATATGAACCCTTTAATCACCAACTTTATAATTTAGAAACACACACACACACACATACACACACACACACACACATACATATATATATATATGTGTATGTGTGTGTGTATATGTATATATATGTGTGTGTGTGT